>JBBGZY010001957.1:787500-977500 GCA_037952925.1 Lithobates clamitans | reverse complement strand
TAAGTCATTGCGCACCGCTCACACGGCATTACAGTGGGAGACAGCATCGTGTCAACATCGGAAGAAGAGAAGAAGGAACAAGACAGCGAAGACTGGGCCACCGCTAGCAAAAGAGCAGCAGAAGATAGCGGAGGAGCCGGCAAAAGAACAGGACACCGGGAGAAGAGGCCGGAGAGAGCGGAGAAGTCGGAAGAAGACCCCCGAAGTCGGAAGAAGACCCCCGGAGCTGCCTAATAAATTACTTTTGAAACCTGTATAGTTGTGTTTTTTTTATTGACACTTTTTGCCTAGGTGAATGGGTAGGGGTACGATGTACCCCATACTCATTCACATAGGGTAGGGGGGCCGGGATCTGGGGGCCCCCTTATTAAAGGGGGCTCCCGGATTCCGATAAGCCCTCCACCCGCAGACCCCTGACAATCAACGGCCAGGGTTGTCGGGAAGAGGCCCTTGTCCTCATCAACATGGGGACAAGGTGCCATGTTGAGGGCATGCGGCCTGGTACGGTTCTGGGGGGGGCGCTCGCTCGTCCCCACCCCCTTTCCTGACCAGCCGGGCTGCATGCTTGGATAAGGGTCTGGTAAAATTGGCATAGAGGGTTCCCCTTAAAATATATACCAGACCTAAGGACCTGATATGCCCCTGGGGGGCAACCCACGCCGTTTTTTAATTTAAAATTTGGCGCAGCGTTCCCCCTCATGATTCATACCAGACAGCTGTCAGCACTGTCTGTCGCTCATCGCGAAAGGAAAAAACAGTTTTCCTTTCCTTATGAGCGAGCGAGCGTGAGGCGCACAGTACCCTGTCGCCGAGAACGCGCTGGAAACACAATCTCGTGGTACTGTATATATAGATATATATATCTATATATATAGATATATATATCTATATATATATAGATATATATATCTATATATATCTCTATATATATAGATATATATATCTATATATATATATAGATATATATATCTTTATATATAACATCTTCCAAAATTCGAATTTCGTATAGAATGAATTCGAATTTATATAGAAAAGATAAGAATAGAATAGAAAAACAATAGAACTGAAAAAAAAAAAAAAAAAATATATATATATATTGAATTTAAATAGAAAACATTAGAACAGTGTAGAAAAGAATAGACTAGAAAAACAATAGAACAGAATAGAATAAAATATATATATTATATTATATTCTGTTCTGTTCTATTGTTTTTCTAGTCTATTCTATTCTATTATTTTCTATTCTAATCTTTTCTATTCAAATTCGAATTCATTCTATAGGAACTTCGAATTTCAGAAGCCATCTTCCGAAATTCGAATTTCGCATAGAATGAATTTAAATTCGTATAGAAAACTTTAGAATAGAATAGAAAAGAATAGCATAGAAAAACAATGGAACAGAATAGAAAAAATATAATATATATATATTATATTTTATTTGTTTCTATTGTTTTTCTAGTCTATTATTTTCTATTCTAATCTTTTCTATTCAAATTCGAATCCATTCTATACGAAATTTGAACTTCAGAAGCCATGTTCCGAAATTCGAATTTCGGATAGAATGAATTGGAATTTGAATAGAAAAGAACAGAACAGAATAATAAAAATATATATATATATATATTCTATTGCTTTACTGTTTTATATTCTATTCTATTGTATTTTTTAGAAAATCGTTCTCTATTTTTTTCTAATTCAATTCGAATTTGTTTTCGAATTTGAATCGAATTTATTTTCAAATTCGATTCAAATTTTGTTTTTGAATCCGATCGTTTTTTTCAGATTCGTTTAAATTCGTTACTTTTGTAATTCGGAAATTCGGATGCATACGAATTTCCGAATAATGAAAAATTTGTCCGAATTTCGATTCGGAACGAAAGGTAATGCACATGTCTAATAAAAAAAAGTCTGCACAATGCACTGAAGCACATAGGAAACATGCGGCTAAACTTATGCCACATACACACGAGTGGATTTTCCGGCAGCCTTGGTCGGGCGGACCGGACTCCGTCAGACAATTCGATCGTGTGTGGGCTCCAGTGGACTTTTTTTTCCCAAAAGTCAGACGAACCTACAAATAAAACATGTTTTAAATCTTTCCGACGGACTCGAGTCCGGTTACCGGCTACTGGCTATCAACTTCCTTATTTTAGTCCGGTTGCACGTCATCACGTCGGACTTTGGTGTGATCGTGTGTCCGTTAGTTAGGAAAGTCTGTCGGACGTCCGCCAAAAGTCAGTCGGATAGACCGTCGGACCAGTCCGGTCGAAAAGTCCGCTCGTGTGTACGCGGCATTAGAACGGCATAGGTCAGCGGTATAACAGCCGCAAAACAGTGTAGCTCCTGTGGATGTCACCCGCTGCTCGCATGTTTATCGTGTTTTGCGGCTGTTATACCGCTGACCTATGCCGTTCTAAGTTTAGCCGCATGTTTCCTATGTGCTTCAGTGCATTGTGCAGGCTATTTTTTATTCAATAAATGACTTTATAGTGTGCACTTAGATTGTGTTCACTCGTTTTATTATATATACCACGTTCATCTATTCTGGAAGTATCCTGTATATGCCGCTGTACTGATTCATCTTTCTTACCCCATATGTAGGAAACAAGCATGTATGACCATTTGTTCACTCAATGTCCATCTGATCCGGTAAGAGTGCAATATATTGATGGTGGAAGTCCTGTCACTATGAACACCATGTACTGCATTTGAGAACACTTTGATTATCACGTGGTGGATTCCATTCTGCTCAACACTCTGTATTGCTTATGTGTATGGACTTATTTTATTGCGCTGCACCTTTTTATATTTTATTAATTTATTTAGGTGTTGTGGTTTGCCTTTTGGTGTTCAGCGTGCAATTGTTTATTTTAGCTATCTGTTCATTTTTGTGTGCACTGATTTCATTTTACTATCACATAAAATCCCAATAAAATACATTTTACGGTTTTGGTCATAACATGACAAAATGTGGAAAGGGGGTATGAATACTTTTTCAAGGCACTGTACTCCACCTGTGCCATCCCCTCCACCACTACTGCCTTCTTCACTTGTAGATAAAAAAAAATAATCACAATTTGAATTAATGCTAGCCACTCCATAACCACTTTCGGTAAAAAATTGAAAATTTGGATATCCCATCCCAGAGCCTCCAATTACCTAAAAGAATGTAAAATTTAAATTTACCCTTCAGGCTGAAATATTGTGACCATTCACCTAAGCAATTAGTCGGTGTAGAGCAATATCTCTGATATTCATTCCTTTTTGGTTATTCGTTATTTTTAATTTCCCTTCCCAACATTATTTCCATACTCATATTTTATACTGTAAGAAGCATAGTTAAAGTGGTGACCTTCCAGTCCTACAGCTTGAACCCAACCGAGGTAGGCTGGACTAGGCCATTTGTTGATAAAATAAATAAAAATTATTGTTAGGATAAAAAAAATAATCAATTTGCTCATGGCAGCCATTTCTGTAAACATCACAGAGGAAGGATCTACTGTATATGTAAACTTCCAGCAGAGCTCCCATCTCTCTCTAGACACTGGATACTGAGAGGATATATTCAGGTATTCCACCAGTAGGATATATACACCAGAAACTTCCCTGGGAGGATGCATTCAGATACTCCACCCGTACCACGTTTTCCACCTCTACCACCTACTCTACCGGTGCTACCTCCTCCACCTGTATTACCTTCAAACCCACCAACTACTCCACCTGTGCCATCCCCTCCACCTGTACTACCTTCTCCACTTCTACCACCTATTCTACCTGTACTGCCTTCTCCACTTCTACCATCTATTCTACCTGTACTGCCTTCTCCACTTGTAGATAAAAAAAAAATTGATCTGCCCATGGCAGTCATTTCTGTAAATATCTAATGCAGTATCTGTATGTAAACCTGCAGCAGCGCTCTCATCTCTCTTACTGGGAGGATGTATTCAGATTAGATTATGAAATCAAATTTCCTCTTTAGTATTAAAATTATTACAATGACATCCGTACATTCTATACGTAGGGAGGAGACAGACAGATACAATGAGAGGTTCTTACCCTTCCCTGAACTTATCCCCCAAAAGGCATCTCTGAAACAACAGAAGATCTGAGAGGACATACTTGTTATCGTTTCTGAGGCATCAGACGTTTCCTCCTCTGTAGTATCAGTATCTTCATCCGGATCATCCGTATCCCCAGACTCATCGCTGTCCTCAATCCATTTGCCTGGCATCAGACACGACGAGTCATATGAGTTACACAAAGGCCCCACAATGTGAGTTATGAACGATTCTTGAAGTTTGGCTAACTGGGGGGCCGAGCGATCCATGAACGGGCTAATGGGGAGGCCAAGGCTTGCCTCTTCATCCCCCTATATAAGACAAAAGAGATGTCAAGAAACAACCACCACCTGTTCCTTCATTCTTAAAGTGCACCTGTGCCTAGACTATCAACATTAAACTATAAACATTTTCCTAAAAAGCATTAAAAGAGCTTTAAAGCACAATGTCTTCGATACTCCCAGCTACTGTTAGTCTCCATTCACACTACCGTAGCATAACATCAAGCATTGCACATATGCACATTTTTGCGCAGGGTAGCCAATTCGTCCTTATGGAATGCCCAACATGAGACAAACATGGCAAAATTGCTCTTGTACCTTTTTGAGCTTGGAGCTTTGTGTTTTTTTTAAACAGGCTTTTGCTGTGTTTGCCATGTGTGCTCACACAAAACTGTTTGACATGTTTAGGGTGCCATTAACAATTAATGCTACACTAGTGTGAATGCGGGCTTAACCCTTTCATAGGGATAAAACAAATCCTAATGCATGATGCAGTTTCGAAACTTTGGTATGTGTTAGTAAAACTGTATATATCATCATTACTACTAAGGCCCTGTTACACACCTGAGCGATTTCCTGCTTGAGGCTTGTAGCTCTGAAACGCTCAACAAGCCAAATCCCATTCATTTTAATGGCCCCTGTTCACATATGAGCATTCTGTCGCCTAAAGCAAAATGCCTTTCTCTCGAAAAAGTACACAAGCTTATTTTTTGGCAGATTACAAGCGTTTTTGGCCCCAAAGACTTCAATAGAAACACCTGACTTGAGCGTTCCGTCGCTAATTTTCTGCTCAAACAGCAGCTCTCCAAACCTAATTTCCTCTCCCTCTCCTCCTCCTAGTGCTTTCTATTGGCTAAAGAAAAATGCCTATAAAATATAAAACGCTTTTAACGCTTCTAAAATGCTTGAATACACTTCTAAAAATGCTCATAAACTCTTAAATAAAAACACCAGTAAAGCGCTATGCTTAGGTGTGAATGCAGTCTTAGTATATCCATATGGAGTATACCTTGTTTTTTCCAGGACAAATTGGGCTTTCATTTGGTGATAAATGGTAACAGATATATACAGTAGATCTATACTATACAGTAGATCTCCCTAGACTTTTTATTTTTAACTATCAAAGGAAAACTGCCCCAAAAAAGTACAAAGAATATTATTTTTGAAATGTAGCTGCATATTTCTTGCTTTTACCATAACCTACCACAAAGAACAACCCAATTCTCCTACTCCTGACGATCGCAGTGATACCACATATGTGTATATTATTTGTTGCTTATACCTGTAATAAGTCCCAAAATCAATAGTGCACATTTCGCTTTTATTATCTGACCTAAAACACACTGACATTGATACTAAAAACAACCCCGATTCCCAAAAAGTTGGGACGCTGTGAAAAATCTACATAAAAACAGAATGCAATGCTTTGCAAATCTCATAAAGTCATATTTTATTCACAATATAAAATAGAAAACATATCAAATGTGTAAACTGAAAAAAATTCACCATATTAAGAAAAAAATAAGGTCATTTTGAAATTGATGGTCGCAGTATGTATGTATGTCTCAAAAAAGTATTTCTCAAAAAAGTTGGGACAAGGCCAAATTTGTTCTTGTTGTCCTGTTCTTGCCAGATATAGAGAACTGCTCAACAATATTCGTATTTTTAATTTCAAGATATTTTCAATTGGTGAAAGGTCTGGAGTGTAGGCATGCTAGTTACCCACTTGAGCGCCGAAAAGTTTTACCCCCTCCATGACCAGAGCATTTTTTGCTATTTGGCACTACTTTAACTGGCAATTGCGCAGTCATGAACACAACACTGTACAAGAAATTAAAATTTACATTTTTTTCACACAAATAGAGCTTTCAACAAGTGTATATTGACTGGTTTGCGTGAAAGTTATAGCATCTACAAATGATGTTATACAGCATATAACCAAAAACAAAAATAGCAGGAGCTCACAAATCACAGCAACTGATCAGCAGATGCACACATATAGGTAATCAATATTCGTTAGATTATTGTATAAATAACAGATAATGTAACTGGCATACCTGTGATTACTGGCGAAACTGGTAATATAAGACCCCTTTCACACTGAGGCGCTTTTCAGGCGTTTTAGCGCTAAAATTAGCGCCTGTAAAGGCGTGTCATGCCTCCCTAGTGTTAAAGCCTGAGTGCTGGGGCGGTGCGCTTGCGGGACGGGAAAAAAAGTCCTGCAAGCAGCATCTTTGGGGCGGTGCAGGAGTGGTGTATACACCGCTCCCAAAATGCCCTGCCCATTCAAATGCATGAATGGGCCTGCAAAGCGCTTCGGCAGCACCGCAACACTAGTGGTTTTAACCCTTTCTTTGGCCGTTAGCTGGCGTTAAAAGCTCCCCGCTTTCGGCCGAAAAGCGACGGTAAAGCGCCGCTAAAACTAGCGGCGCTTTACCGCTAACGATGGCACCGCCCCAGTGTAAAAGAAGTCTATATGTGGAAGTAGATTGTAGCAATTCAAATTAAAATTATCTGAAAAAAATGTAACAAATGAAGACAAAGAATGGCAAACCAAAAGGTGAAAATAAACCTCTCAGTGACACACATGGAGCCAATACAACTCAAATTATAGTAATTGTTGAATGAATGCAGAAGGACTAACCCTAAGTTAGTGCAGCGATTCCGGACCCGCAGTGAATTCATTCTGAATGGCACCCCCACGCATGTAAAATCGCAGTGCGTGTGCGGGAACTGCAGGGAAATTGCATGGACAAAAAGACCATGCGATTTCCCTGCGGCCGCATTTTTGAAAAGGTGCATGCACTTTTTTTTTTGGGGAAATGCAGGCACGGAGCCCATTAAAATGAATGGGCTGCCGTGCCCACGCATACGCGACTCTCAAACATGCAGAGTTGTGAACCTGTTGTCCCAACAACAACCAAGAATTACCTGGTGGATAAAATGCCATATGAGTAAAATAGATGTAAATATAAACTAGTTTAAATTGTAGATATTATGTCCATATACATGATTTGTAAAGATACCGGAGGCAGGGGATAATAAAGAAGTGAGAGCCGTAGTGATGAGAGACTGCAGCCACCTGTGAATCGGCAGGGCAACCTCTAGCTGAAAAATGGAAAGGAGAGAGAGAGAGAGGGGCGCAAACAGCCTGATAATGTAGTATTGGCTTTATTTAGGCTACTTTCACACTGAGGTGTTTTTCAGGCGCTAGAGGGCTGAAAATCGTGCCTGTAAAGCGCCTGAAAAATGCATCCCCTGCCTCTCCAGTGTGAAAGCCCGAGTGCTCTCACACTGGAGCTGTGTGCTTGAAGGATGGAAAAAAAAGTCCTGCTTTTAACCCCCGCTAGCGGCCGAAAAAGGGTTAAAAGCACCGCTGCTGAGGCTTTTTGCAGGTGCTGTCCATTGATTTCAATGGGCAGGGGCGCTTTAGGAGCGGTGTATACACCGCTTCTAAAGAGCTGCAAAGATGCTGCTAGCAGGACTTTTCTTTTACTGTCCCGCAAGGCCACTGCTCCAGTGTCAAAGCACTCAGGCTTTCACACTGGAGTGACAGGAGAGGCACTTTACAGGTGCCATTTTTTAGCGCTATAGCGCTTGTAAAGCGCCTCAGTGTGAAAGTGGCCTAAAAGTCAAAACAATTGTAAAAAATTGAAACCACAAATGGGAAAGACTGCAATGGGTCATGTATAGCAGGCAGAGTCCGGAACACAATCCACAAAGAGAGAGCTGCAAAGGGTCCCGCAGAGATGGTGAATCTCAATGGGATGGATGGACACTGGCAGCTGGGCGCCGCAGGAAACTCTGCTCTGATCCGCTCAAGGGGAGAGACAGCGGCGGCTCGTGTGTGGCAGACACAGGGGTTAACTGGCAGTGCATGGGGATAAACAGGAGGAAGCCGATGAATAGATCCTGGAGGCAGTTCATTTGACTGAAGAAGTTTTGATCTTCAAAACACGAATCTTTACTTAATTTGCACCCCTCATTGCATGAAGTGGAGTTCCCAGTGGCGGCCAGCTCCCAGCGCTCAGCCATCAGATTCTGATTCAGATTCAGAATACTTTATTATTCCAAAGTGAAATTAAGATACAGTTACATTTAACAAAGGTAACACAAGATCACAATAACGAATGGAACAAGACACAATAAAATTACCAATAACAGCAGTTAGTACCAAAAAAAAAAATGTAAACTATACTATAATAAACTACCCATACTATTAAAATACAACATACAATAGTACACCAATTTCTCTAGCATTACCCAAAATTATACTATAAAAACGATTACTTAAAAACGACATTATCCCACCAATGGTTGCCATTTCAGCGGTGCTCTGCCACTCTCCCTCTATGGTCTGCATTCCAGACTGTGTCCGCTACAGTCCAACAATTGGTCATCAATGTTTGGCTTTTCACAGATTGGTGAACCTCTGCCCATCTTTACTTCTGAGACAATCTTAAGCCTGGTACACAAGATCAGATTGTTGGCCAACCAAGCATCTGATTTTTGTCAAAAGGGCGTGTGCCTGGATCATGTCTTGCATACTGGGACACAATTGTCGGCCAACAAACACGAACGTTGTGACGTACTGCGTGGAATTTCAGCTCTTGAGCGCCACCTTTTGGGCACCTTCTGCTAATGTCGTGTTTGGTGAGCATTGATTTCGAGCATGCGTGTTTGTACTTTGGAGTGATAGACTTGTGTACAGACGATAGGAAAATCTGACAATAGACCGTTGTCCGCCAAAAATGTATTAGCCTGCCATCCAACATTTGTTGGCCGAAAGTTGGACAACAATTGTCTGAAGGAGCGTACTAACGGTCGGATTTTAGGCTAAAAAAGTCTGTCATCACACAATCCCCTGCCAACAATTGGATCGTGTGTACGAGGCTTGACTCTCTAAGATGCTCTTTTATACCCAATCATGTTACTGACCTGCTGCCAATTAACCTGCTTAATTGCAAAATGTTCTTCCAGCTCTTACCTTGTTAGTACCAGTTACTTTGCCAACTTTTTGTCGCCCTATCCTAATTTTTTTTTGAGACGTGTTTCTGCCATTAATTTCAAAATGACCTTATTTTTTTCTTAAAACGGTACATTTTCTCAGTTTGAACATTATATATTTCTTCATTGTGAATAAAATATGGGCTTATGAGATTTGCCAATCATTGCATTCTGTTGTTTGTAGATTTTGGACAGCGTCCCAACTATTTTTTGGAATTTGGGTTTAAAAAAAAAAGAAGAAGCTTTTTTTAAATCCTACCTAAAACACAGTGACCCTGACCTTTGACTCTGACCATAACCTTTGACCCTAACCCTGAACCCAACCCTGACACTGACCTGACAGTTCAAACCCTGCTCTAGCTATTTTATTTGTATTTTTACTTGCTTTACCTGCCAAAGGAGTTGGATGTCAGTCCATCCAGTCCTGAGATTTATACGACCTTACCAAACAGCACAGATCTGTTGGGCAGGGTAGTAGACCTGATTTTACTCTGCTGCAGTTCACTAACATACAGTATACAGGTTTTTTCCCTCCTCAAGCGAATGGAGAGTGAAAGGAGAAACAGCAGACCAATGAGGTAATTTCTCTGTTACTCTGCTTACTCCTACTATCAGCATGTTCTGTGTAAGCACATGAGCACTGTAGCACAGCTTAATAACTACCTGTTCTGCTCCTCTCTCCTCCAGGGCCAGTTCATACCACAATTTCTACATTCTGGACGGGTTTCTGCATACGCATTTTTGATATGTTTTTGATGCTTTCTGATGCGTTACAGTTTTTTGCCCTCCTTTTTATTTTCTTCATCTCAAATGAGGACAATTGAGGACATGTGAGTTTTGGTGCATTTTTTATGCTTTTTGTCATGTTCCAGAAGTGTTTCATACAGAAAAAATGCAGTGTTCTACTTTTGCTTGACTGCACTTGAATGCACTGCCCTGGTGTGAACTAGGGCCATTGAAATCCATGTTAACCATTGTCCATACATTTTGATGCAGAATAAAAACGCAAGAACTGTGTACCAGCCCCCAGTCTAATGCCGCGTACACACGGTCGGACTTTTCGCCTACAAAAGTCAGACGGACGCCGACGGACAAAATACGGCTGACAATCCGATCGTGTGTGGGCTTCCCTGGACTTTCAGCAGACTTTTCCAGCCGCAAATCTGACGGACTTTAAATTTGAAACATGCTTCAAATTTTTACATCGTAACTCCGCCGGACCCAGAAATCCGCCCGTCTGTATGCTAGTCTGACGGACAAAAACCCACGCTAGGACAGCTATTGGCTACTGGCTATCAACTTCCTTATTTTAGTCCGGTCGTACGTCATCACGTACGAATCCGTCTGACTTTTGTGTGATCGTATGTAGGCAAGTCCGTTCGTTGGAAAATCTGCCGTAAGTCCGCCAAAAGTCCGTCGAAAGTCTGTCGGACAGGCTGTCGGACTTTTGTAGCCGAAAAGTCCGACCGTGTGTACGCGGCATAAGCTTTGGCTTCCTTGCCCAGTCTAAGCTCTGCTGTACAGGGACTGCAAGATGCAGATACCAAGTCATATGTAGGTGCATACACTATTTGTATTTAAATAAATATGTTAAATTATGTAATTTGACTACAGAACTACATTCATTTGCACCTTTCTTATCTGTCTGGAATATATCCTTAATGAAGCCCATTATACAGCTATCTGTACTGCTCACAGACTGGCAGAGACCCTCCCTCCCTGTCAATCAGAATAATAGCATTCAGCACGACTTTGGAGCTCTCACCTGCTCATAGAACTCATTGACAATGCCCTCTGTCCACTTCAGATGTAAATCTTTACATTTGAGGGGTCCGTTGATGTCGGCCAGCTTAATGCACATCTGACAGACCAGCAATCGGTCGTTCTCATTGGACCAGTCGATCCCTGGCCCCACCTCCTCATTCACCTGGAGTAGAGGTGAGATTCAGTACACAGACAAATCGTGTTATGGCCCCCATGAGGTACAATCATTACATCAGCGGTACATCAGCAGCATTATGTGTTCATTTCTCTCCACACTGCCACAGACACATTGTCTACTATTTCCTGGTGTTTTTCCTAAAATATGGAAAAGTGCTAAATTCTCTAAACCAAAAAAGAGAAGATTTCTGTTGGGAAAAGAGAGAAACTGTATGACCAAATTGCAATGCAGGTGATTCAAATTTTGAGATGGTGGGGCCGCGTGCAGGAGTGGTGAAGTTGGGTGCACTGTTTAGAAGTGGTGATGTATGGGTCACTCTGTAGGAGTGGTGAAATAGGGGCACTGTGCAGAAATGGTGATGATGAGGCCCTCTAAAAGTGACAGCACTGTGTAGCAGTGGAGAAGTTGGGACACTGTGTAGAACTGAGGAGTTTGAGGCACTGTGAAGTTGGGGCATTGTGTAGGTGTGGTGACATTGGAATATTGTGCTGCAGGGGTGAAATTGGGGCACAGTGTGGCAATGATGAAGATAGGGCACTGTGAAGAAGTGGTGAAGTTGGGGCACTGTGTAGGAGTAGTGAGGTTGGAGCACTGTGTCAGAGTGGTGATGTAGGGGCATTGTGTAGGAGTGGTGATGTAGGGGCACTGTGTAGGAGTGATGATGTAGGGGCACTGTGTAGGAGTGGTGATGTAGGGGCACTGTGTAAGAGTGGTGATGTAGGGGCACTGTGTAGGAGTGGTGAAGTAGGGGCACTGTGCAGAAATGGTAAAATGGTGAGACCCTCTGAAAGTGGCAGCACTGTGTAGCAGTGGAGAAGTAGGGACACTGTGTAGAACTGGGGAGGTTGGGACACTGTGAAGTTGGGGCTTTGTGTAGGAGTGCCAATATTTGGCCATTGTATAGCAGGGGTGAATTTGGGGCTCTGTGTAAGTGTGACAACATTTGGGCACTGTGTAGCAGGGGTGCAATTAGGGCTCTGTGTATAAGTTACAACATTTGGGCATTGTATAGCAGGGGTGAAGTTGGGGCTCTGTGTAGGTGTGAGGACCTTTCGGCATTGTGTAGCAGGGGTGAAGTTGGGTCACTGTGTAGCAATGATTAAAATGGGGCATTGTGAAAAAGTGGTGGAGTTGGGGCACTGTAAAGGAGTGGTGAAGCTGGGGTAGTGTAGGAATGGTGAAGTTGGGACACTGTGTAGAACTGGGCATTTTGGGACACTATGAAGTTGGGGCTCTGTGTAGGAGTGACGACATTTAGCCATTGTGTAGCAGGAGTGAAGTTGGGGCTCTGTGTAGGTGTGACGACATTTGGGCATTGTGTAGCAGTAGTGAAGTTGGGGCTCTGTGTAGGTGTGACGACATTTGGGCATTGTGTAGCAGGGGTGAAGTTGGGGCGCTGTGTAGGTGTAACGACATTTGGGCATTGTGTAGCAGGGGTGAAGTTGGGGCTCTGTGTAGTTGTGACGACATTTGGGCATTGTGTAGCAGGGGTGAAGTTGGGGCTCTGTGTAGGTGTGACGACATTTGGGCATTGTGTAGCAGGGGTGAAGTTGGGGCTCTGTGTAGGTGTGACGACATTTGGGCATTGTGTAGCAGGGGTGAAGTTGGGGTTCTGTGTGGGTGTGATGACATTTGGGCATTGTGTAGCAGGGGCAAAGTTGGGGCACTGTGTAGCAATGATGAAGATGGGGCATTAGGAAAAAGTGGTGAAGCTTGGGTACTGTGTAGGAGTGGTGAAGTTGGAACAATGTACAGAAGTGGTGAAGGTGGGGCACTGTGTAGAAGTGGTGATGTTTGGCACTGTGTATTAGTAGTACAGTTTTTGAGAAAAAAAAACAATGTATATCCTATACAAACATGAAATATCAGGACTTTGTCGAAATACATGGAGTATAAAGGCAGCCATGGTCCTCTCACCTTAGCATTGAACTCTGCCAAGAAATCAAAGTGCTTTTTCAGGTCAGTGGCCAGAATTGCCTCGATCACCAGGAACCGAAACCGCTTGAATTCCATGTGATCTAAATTGATTAAAAAATTATATTCTGGCCGTGACAGGAAGAGATTCCATGCCGCAGCTGCGTGGTGATTCTCCAGAACCGACCGGTCATTATAGAGCACTGCCTGGAAAAGAGGGTGGGTATTACTTAAGCTCCTCCCGCAACCACTGAACTCCAATAAAGCCCTTCCCTACTACTGATTGTATCCCCTTCCCATTTTTCTTCTCTTTTACTCACTGTAGCCCCATCCCCATTTATCTACATCTTACAGTAGTCCCTAGAAATTTCTCTTCTAGTCAATGAAGTCTCTCCCCAATCTTCTACATCTCCATTCATTTTATACTCACTCAAGTCCCTCCCTATTCATTTACATTTTATAGTATCGCTTCCCTATCTCTCTTTGACTCACTGAAGACCCCCCTCAATCATCTACATCTCATGGCAGCCCCTCCCCTCCTAGTCCATTCACTGAATCCACCCCCCACCCCCATTTTACTTATTATAGTAGCCCTAATTGTTTTTCACCCAATTTACCCCCACCCTTATCTGCTGTCTCTCATTCTAACTCCTCTGGCATTTAAACATCACAAAATAAGCTCCTCCCACGAGGATCTACTATGTGTTGATAGGACATGCATTACCTGCGGTGCACTGGTGGCCACAAGGAAGGCGTTGGTTCTTCCTGGGTGGTCGTAGTCATGCATGGCTGCCGCTACATAAAGAGCCATCAGTTCTAAGGACGGAATATTCCCTGACAAACAGCCATACGTGTCTTCTGAGGGATTGTACATCTTGGAGAAAGTGTAACCCATGTGCCCATGTGTAATGCCGCTGTCTGAATCTAAGGAGACATAACACATAACACTTCTGTTAAATCAATCTCCCTTGTGGTCCTTTTTGTGTGTCTGTCATCCCTCTGGGGGTCTTGTGTACGGATATCACACACAGTAGGGTCACCATCTCTGGCCTTGCAGCTCCACACAAAGGGGTTGATTTACTAAAACTGGAGAGTGCAAAATCTGGTGCAGCTCCGCATAGAAACCAATCAGCTTCCAGGTTTTATTGTCAAAGCTTAATTGAACAAGCTGAAGTTAAAAGCTGATTGGCTACCATGCACAGCTGTACCAGATTTCGCACTCTTCAGTTTTAGTAAATCAACCCCAACATGCTGCTAACAGACCGAGTGGGATACGTTCACTAAAGTAAATTAACACAAGCAGAGATAAATTGTTATGGGATACTAGTATGGTTTACTGTATCTCAAGACCCCCTACCCCCCAAATATTTAAGCATTTATTTTAGCCCCCAAATATCTAAGCATTTATTTTACTCCCCAAATATCTAAGCATTTATTGTCGCTACCTCCTATCTATGTATAAATAGTTATCAAACTGACCTGTTAGATGGCTAAGAAACTTACAAAACTCTGTTGTATCTTAAAGGGGTTGTAAACCCTCGTGTTTTTTCACCTTCATGCATCCTATGCATGAAGGTGAAAAAACACCTGGCAGTCACCGGCCCCCCAGCTCTCCCGTTTTACTTACCTGAGCCCCTTCATCTCCTCGGCGGGGACGTGCTGTCCCTCTCTCCACGGGGTCCCGGCTCTTGATTGGATAGATTGACTCCATTGGCTCCCACTGCTGTCAATCAAATCCAATGACGCGGGTGCTGGGGGGCGGGGGCCGGTGCCGGCATTTGTGTCTGTGGACGCAAATACTGGACTCAGGAGCATGCCAGCAAGGTACCTCCCTCAGAAGAGCGCTTTTCCTAGGGGGTTATCTGATGTGGGGAGGAGCTGTGAGAGCCGCCAGGGGACCCCAGAAGATGATGTTCGGGGCCACTCTGTGCAAAACGAGCTGCACAGTGGAGGTAAGTATGATATGTTTGTTATTTAAAAAAAAAAAAAAAAGATCCTTTATAATTACTTAAAATCTGTACAGGTATGATGAACTTACTTCATCCATGGCAAGTTCCCCATCACACCCCTCGGGGCTGGGGTACAGCACGGGCTGCTGAGCTGTTGTCTGACACCATACAACTGTTATGCTTTCTTGCCCTCACATTTTATGACATTTGCCCACTGGGGGGGCAGTATGGTGGATGTATCCAACCATCAGTCCCTGCCTGTGTCAGAAACATTGCACATAAAAACTGATTTTCATTTAGAATTACAATGTATCTACACATGTATGTATCTATACATATATGCATTTATAGAATGTGCAGCCTACTCAGTAATGTGATTTTTAATAGTTCCAATGCCTTCATCTGTTTTTCTCTGCACAAGGACGGCATCATCTTTGTTCAGACATCATCCAGGGTCACCATTTATTTCCTGGTCTGAGATGCCGATTCAGAGACAGGGTCGCCAACCGCCAGTAAATTTACTGACAGTTTGTAAAAATCTGTGATTTTTTTTTACAACTTCCAGTAAAAATCAGGGGCTGATAATTTCATGCTGTGTTGACTTCTTAAGTGTAAATCAAGCAAATTACTTTGTTTTAGGTATTGTCAGTGTTTCCATATCATGTTTATACTGTTCAAATATTCTCTGTTAGTTTTCAATAAATGTTGCTCCGCCAATAAATTGTCCATGTTTTGTGAGTAAAAAATGCAGCGGGAGGTTGGCAATCCTGTTCAGAGATGACACAAATGTATAAATCCTGGTACCTGTGCTGTTTTTGGCTGTGTTCACTAATGCCTGGCAGAGATCAACCACTGCTGCAGCCTCTCACCTTACTACAAATTTACAATGTTGCAGTCTCGCCAGTGAGGGAGAGACTGAGGAAATGCTTCCTCCTGCCTGCAGCAGACTGATAGCATCATCTCACTCTACATTAAGTCGCTAGACTGAATTCCAAGAGTGTTTTTTTATGAATAAAGGTGGAGCCTTTCTGAAAAATGATACTGTTGACATGCACTGCAACATGTTAGGAATATAATAATGCAGATGTGGAAGGTTACTAAGAGGTTCACTAATGTTATGTTAGAAAAACTCTGCTCCTTTGTTACCTGAATCGCTGGCTGAGCCATGATCACTGACAGCATTCTGCAGACCCGGAATGGCCTGTGTACTGAGGTACCAGACTGCATGCAACACATCAGTGGCGTGAATTCTGTTGTGATCTAAAATGAACATAAAGTATTCAGTTACTACATTATTATTGGGCAGAAGCCTCCTGCCACCCAGTGGCTGTCCTGAATATTGCATCTACTGAGCAGCAGTCCCCAGCTATAAGGCAATTCAGATTTGTTCCATTTTATTTTTCTTTTGGACCATTTTACAAATATTTCAATCACATTATTTGATGTTTTAAACCCTCTTTTACCTGCTGGCCAATCCCAGTTTTGAGTAATGCATGTTGACATTTATAAAGCACTAAATTTTATTTTCATTAGAGAATTACAGAAAGTTTTAGGGATGGTCAAGTCTAAAAGTGGTAAAAATGATGACTAAAGGGTAAAAACCTGGACAACTGGTAAATAGAGGGATAATTTCATATGAGTGGATGGTTGTGTGTCAAATACTGTACATGGCGGAGACACAAACCCCCCACTGGAGTCACTGTATTCAGAATCACAATCAAAAATAAATTTAGAAACTTGAAAACTTGTGAACTCTTAAAACAACCCATTTAGTTTACAAATACAAGGCAAACCATTTGTGTATAAAATTTAAAAAAACCTTATAAATACCGTTTTTTTTTTCTTCTTTTTCTATAAGTGGTCACATGACCTCTGTTCGCAGCTGCATAAGGGGCTTAGAGAATTATGGATGGAGACTGAAGGGGGGGTAGTTCACTGACAAAGCAGTACACTGATCTTCCCAGTGAATGGCTGAGCAGGGGAGAGCATGTCATCAAAGAACAGACAGGCTGTGCTTCCAGCATAACCAGAAAACTGACCACACTGGGTTTGATGTGCTCTCAAGCCTAACGTGAATAAAAAGGCATCCAAAAGGTGGTGAAACTCTAAAGTGTTCATACAAAATAGTGAGAGGACAAAAATAATCAAAGAGCTCACTGGTTTAGTTTAGGCGGCTCACAACAGACAAGACTACTACCTTCCAGTGGGCACCTCAGTAGGTTTATCTTGAATGCTCATGCAGATTCTTCTGATCCTGCAATTCAATTCCCTACACAGATTCACACAGGAAAGCTCTATCTTGAGTCAATTCAAGTTTCTTATTTTAAATGAAGCCCTGATGAAGCAGGAGTTTCTTTTTTTACCCCTGAAACGTGTTGCCTGCTTCTAGTACAAACTAAAAAATTAATTTGGATTCATTTATCCTTTGCTATTTCCATTTGTGCATGTTTTTTTCTCATGACCAACATGGTCAGTTTAAAATAAGAAAGCAGAGGGTCTGGCAGGATCACCATGGATTTCATACAAAAGAAGCAATGCAAAGAAAACAGGTTACTCTTTACCACAGGGTACAACAGACACATATCAGGAATATAACGTTTTGGGGTAACATACTCTTTAAGATTAAAAAAAAATACATAACTTTGACCAAAAGTTCTTTATACCAGTCCCTAAAATAACTAAAATGTGTATCCTAAACTATTGTGACAAGTAACCTGCAGAGGCAACTGCTTAGTCGGTCAGACATGCCACACGGGGAGTACAAACCTGACAACCCAAGTGGTTTTGTTTTAGATTTTTGGTATCAAATGTTCCATTTAAATCCAGATTTTATTACAGGAGAAGATAGAGACCATCCAGGACCTGTGTGAAGACAAAGCTGTTGAACCATCATGGCTGCCCCCTCTGTATTTCCCAACATACGCTGTTACTGGAAGCATGATACTGCGCCATGTGGTCACATGACTGTTCTGCTGGGGAAAAGGGGGGAGCTAAAGCTGCTGAACTGCAACTTTGTACTTCCCAATATCTCCCATGGTTGCTCTGCGAAGGTTAAGTAATATAGGCTGTTATAATTACTGTGTTTCTCTGCGGTGGCTGTTCCCCACTTGGACAATGTTCTAGACAGAATCTGTTCATGACCTTACGTGGTGCTCATTAGAGGTGGAGACACGTCCTGGGGACATTTGTTTATCATTGATTTGTGCTCCGCTGATGTGCCAGCCAAGCGTAAAAATAAAGGGTCTATAAATAGTGGGAAGGCTCACTAGCCTGGAGTGCTGTCACAGCTCTGGGACACATTCAATGGAAACAAGCGCCCTACATTGCCCCAATTACACAGCGAATGACTGAACATACCAGGAGCTTCTACCGCCCAAATATCACTCCACTGTGCTGATTAAAGAACAACTCCACCCGGAATTACATTCTGTATCTGCAGGACCCATAGGCTCTGAACTGTTGTTCACATTTAATATGAAACTTTGCTAGAGCTTGTTTGCTCTATGCTGGGACCACAGTACAGACCAACTGCAAGGTTACTGGGGAACATTTAGTGAAAGTCATGGTTCAGGTTAAGGGTTAACTCCAAGTGTTAGGTCAAAGGTGCCCAAAGGTTTGCTTTGGATGGAGCAGGGAATGGTTTTATTTCTGTTTGTCCTCCTGTTGGGGAAATTCCCTTTACATTCCTGTCCACCTGTCCATCCAAAAATTAAAGGCCAACTCCAGTTAAACTATTTTTTTAAAGATAGGCTGAGGGTGAGGGTTAAGTGTTCGGTGATGATCAGGGATATAAAGTGTTATGGGTTAATTTTAGGGGTTGGTTGATGAAAGGGGCTTCAGGGTCATTATAAGAGTTTGGATAAGGTCAGGGGTCAGTGTGGGGTCAGCTGATTTCAGAGCAGGAAGCTACATGAAAAGACCCCGGCACTGAGAAGTTTGTTTCGTGCTGTCTTTCTAATAATGGTTGCATTCCCAGAACATCAGTAATTAGCAGGAAGTAATTAATGTTAATGATGAGGATCCAGATGTCCTTGCCATACTAGAAAATGTACATGTCTTAAAGGAGACCTGCATTGAGAAGATATCGTATATGGGCTGCCATTATTAAACTTTACTTTTAAAAATGCTAAATGCAAATGCAGGCCAGGCAGAAAGTTCATATTTAGAAACAGAAAAAAAGACCATCCCCAGTCTTCCCCAATTTTATTTATAGACCTACACCGATCAGCCATAACTTTATGACCACCGACAGGTTAAGTGAATAACATTGATTGTGTGACAGACTCACCCGGACAGAGGCTTTTGGAGAGGACTGAATGTGAGCCTCTTGCCTACAGATTATGGGCCCTGGCATTGGGGTACCCTTGAGGTGTTGTTACTTTGGCTTCGGGTCCTTGTCCCCCAGGACACACAGACTCTAGAGACCCTGTATTTGCCATATTAGCAATAGTGACTGAGTCATACTGTTGGGACTCATACTGTGAGGAGATGCTAATGTCATCAACTCCATTCACCTGTCTGATGTCTGCTATAATGTGTTTAATGTAAATGAGTCTAGTCTGGCTTACCACAGGTTCTAACTGTATTCAACTCATTGTTGTTTGTATTGTCAATTGTAATTAGCTCCTGCTATTGTGTTTAATGTACTGTGTGAAGCTCGGTGACAACAAGTCTGACCTGAAATCCTGATGGGCACAGAGTCACATCAGCTGCTTAAAGGGATTAGTTAGCTAGCTCATGTTAATTATGTTACAGTTGTATTGTTAGAGTAATATGAGCAGGAGGTGGGAACCTCCTCTTCTACTGTATAAAAAGTCTTGTATTCTGGTTATAATAATAAACAGTCCATGTTAGCATCTAAACAAGTGTTGCCTTGTTTTGTGCTTGGGAGCAGTTGGAATATCTGTATCCAGACTGGGAGGAAGTGGTATATGACGGAAGCACTCAAGCGGAGTGTGGGACGTTCTGTGACAGATTGTCTTGTTAAAAGGGCATCTGAAAGTATGTGGGATATATTAGGCAGCAAGTAAATATGTTGTCCCTGAAGTTGAAGTGTTGAAAGCAGCAAAAAAGGGAAATGCAGTTTTGGCCTGTGTATACGCAAACCAGTCAGGATGCCCATGCTGACCCGTGCCCACAGTCAAAAGTGCTTACAATGAGCATGTGAGCACTGAAACTGGATAATGGAGAAAATGCAAGATGGTGGCCTGGTCTGATGAATCACGCTTTCTTTTACATCATGCGGATGACCGGGTGTGCCACTTACATGGGGAAGAGATGGCACCAGGATGTAGTATGAGAAGAAGACAAGCCGGCAGAGGCAGTGTGATGCTTTGGGCAATGTTCTGCTGGGAAACCTTGGTCTTGCCATTCATGTAGATGTTACTTTGACAAGTACCACCTAACTGAACATTGTTGTTGACCAAGTACACCTCTTCATGGAAATGGTATTCCCAGATGGCAGGGCCCTCTTTCAGCAGGATAATGCACCTTGCCAGACTGCAAAAATAATTCAAGAATGGTTTGAGGAACACCTTGAGTTTCAGTTGTTGACTTAGCCTTCAAATTCTCGAGATCTCAATCCATCAAGTATGTTTGGGATGTGCTGGAAAAACAAATCCAATTCATGGAAGCCCCATCTCGCAGGTTACAGGACTTAAAGGATCAGATCAGCACCTGATGGCTTGGTGCCAGATACCATAGCATACTTTCAGACGTCTAGTGTCACCTATGTCTCAGTAGGTCATAGCAGTTTTGCTGGCAAAAGGGGGACCTACTCAGTATTACATAAGGGGTCATAAATGTATGGTTGATCAGTGTATGTTTGTCCCAGGCATGTTTGAATTCACTTACTGTTTACTGATTCACTACTCCTGTGTCCTTGATCTTAGCGTCATACTGAAAATATTGCCCTTCTGAACCTTAACACTCTTCATGTATTGAAAGGTTTCAATCATGTTCCCATTTCCCTTTTTTTCCTCAAGACTGTACATATTAAAGAGGAACTTTACCTTCCTGCTTTTCCCCTGCTTACCTGTTACTGTGTTCTGCACAGTAAAGATACTCACCTAGCCAACGGATCCAGCGTTGAGCTGCTGGGATCCACCTCTCTGTTTGGAAAGGTGGAGAGTTCACTGGCAGAGTAAAGGACCACTTTAAGTTCCTGAACTCTCTTCTGATATGGTTTATCCCTCAGACCTTACACCATTTTTCTGCCTGCCTCTGGACTCATTCTATTGTATTAATATCTGTTTTGCAAGGGAGGTCTCCATAACAGTACAAAGTATTCTAAATAAGGTTTAACTAAAGATCAATATATGGGAATTAGGACCTCCCTCCACCAGCTGGGGATCCCTCTAATGATAACGAAAGGTCTATATAGGAGAATCAGGTTTTCCTCCCTCCTACACCCTAGAATCCCATTTACTTATCCCACTGCCTGGTCACACTTCTCATTTTGCAATCAATAACCCCCCCCGCCAACAATATTTTTCCTATTCCTTCAGTTGTGTTATTTCTGTACAGTATCGGACCTAGAAATGGCAATCAGGGCCCTTTGGGAATTTTTCGAGACTTTATGTGATCCCTCTATTTAAAGACCATCGTGCCCCAATTAGCAATAAATAAAATCTAACCAGTTTTTGTTATGTAGGAAGGATAATTTAAGAGCTTGCTCTAACATTAGGTAGGAAAATGGGCAATGGTTACTGGCCAAGAGACCTGACATTCCTCTTTTGCTCAAAGTAGGAATTAGTACAAAACAAACTGCTCTTACATGGGATGTCTCGGTAGCCGTTCTCCAAGGCATGAAAATAGTTCATGAATTCCTTCAGGGGGATCTTAAAGGTATCCAGAAGATTCATATCCTCAAAGAGTCGATATGACATCTACAAATGGGAAACACGAGGAGTCATTGTGAATATAATTTGTAACATTGTGACAATTGTTCACAACAGAATAGTTTTTCGTTCTTACTGCAACATACTCAGAAACTTCACTAGTAGTGCATTTCCTGCTTCTTGGTGTACTTAAAGTGGAACTTTAGTCAGAAAATGAAGTCCTGCTAGATCATTTCATGCTGGCCCCTTGCAGGTATAGTGATGTGAAACATTACAAATAAGTGTCTATACTGTTTATAATACAGTAAATCACAGTCTCACTGCTCTGCACATGCTCAGTTGCTCTCCATTTTTAGGCATTGCTGAGTTTGTAGAGGCCAATCTGCTGACAGCCTTAGAGCGGAATTAAACCCTCCTATCATTTACAGCCAAGGAAGCTGCTTCTGTTTGATCTACAACTGCCACGGTGCTGCCCATGTGATCAGTTATGACACAAGCCATTTGATGGTTTGACAGTTTGGTTGAGGACACAGTCAAAGGTGACAGTTTGCATTTCCAGCATTCCAGGAATGTAACTGTGTTTGAAACCATAAAATCACATTTTGGTAGCATAATTATGAATGTGGAATATATGTTCCTTGCTAAATAACATTTTTTTTATCAAGTTGTTATGCGTAAAGTTCAGCTTTAACTGCCACTGGTGGGCAGATATGGCACATGCAGCACTCAAACTACGGCTAAGATCTTTGCACTGTGCTCCTATCAGTGTCCCCTGTGCTGTGCAGGTGTGATACCACAACAACTCTCCACCACCTGTCCTGCAATTATTTCTCTGCACAATCCTGCCTCTGAGCTTCCTATGACCTGTCCCCTCATTTGTAGCTGAAATATAAGGCTGGCCCAAGGCGGTCAAGTTTCTCACCGATGAATGGAGTGTATTAGCCTTCCAAGGCCAACTCATTGCAAATTCAATGATGTCACTCCAAGGCTGTCAAAGTTTTATTCTATAAAATAAAGTGAATCTGTCAAATTTCACTTGCAAACAGCACTAACTTGAACGAATCTGCAGATCCCTTTATTTACACCGGGGAGCCCCCAGATTCTGGGGCACACTATATTATAGCTTCCTCCACCAGGAGAGCGTAATATGCATCCAATGCATATCTGTGCCCTCATCCTCCAGCTTCCCAGCTCTACCCTGGATCTGGGACCAATCTGCTAGAATTCCATGACAAACCTCATTCTGCCACTCACCTGGCTGAGGATCCGCCCACACTTCTGACCCGTCATCTCCACCAGGTCAAATATGGGGAAGTTCCAGTTGTTGACCTCCCCCAAAAGGTCATCTATATTGTCCATGATGAGAGGCTCCGGGGCTAGGATGGGCTTGTCCTAAGTATGAGAGAGAGAAGGAAATGGAGGTCCATTATGTGCCAGACACACAAAAGGACTCACTTATAGAAGAAGTATTGATACTGGAGGGATCTGGTGTAAGAGAATTCTGCACACTGATAAAAGGGCACCCTGCACACTGGTAGGGGAAGTCCCATACACTAATAGGAGGGTATTTTGCGCACTGATAAGAGGGAATCCTGTGCACTGATAGGGGGGTCCTGTGCAAAGATAGGAGGGAATTCTTTACAATAATAGGAGGGGATCCTTTACACTGATAGGAGGGAATCCTGTGGACTGATGGGGGTCCTGCACACTGATAGGAGGGGATCCTGCATACTTATAAGAGGGGATCTTGTAAACATATAGGAGAGGATCTCATAATCTGATTTCTAGGGATCCTGCACACTGATGGAAGGGGGTACTGAGTACTAATAAGTGGGCATTCTGCACACTGATAGGGGAGAATACTGCACATTGATGATTATGGAGGATTCTGGTAGTAGGTCTGGAATACCAGAGATACCGCAGGGGATTCTGGGAGTCAGTCTGGCACATCAGGGCAACTGTAGGGGATTTTATGAGTCAGTATGGCACACAGGGGACACTGTTGGTGATTCTGGGAGTTAGTTTGGAACATCGGGACCATGCAGGGGATTCTGGGAGTCAGTTTGGCACACCAGGGATACAGCAGAAGATTCTATGAATCAGTATGGCACACAGGGGACGATGCAGGGGATTCTGGGAGTCAGTTTGGCACACCAGGGATACAGCAGAAGATTCTATGAATCATTATGGCACACAGGGGACCATGCAGGGGATTCTGAGAGTCAGTTTGGCACACCAGAAACACAGCAGGGGATTCTATGAGTCAGTATGGCACACAGGGGACACTGCTGGTGATTCTGAGAGTCAGTATGGCACACCGGGGACCATGCAGGTGATTCTGGGAGTCAGTTTGGCACACCAGGGACACAGCAGGGGATTCTATGAATCAGTATGGCACACAGGGATTCTGGGAGCCAGTCTGAACACTGGGGATGCTGCAAAGGATTCTGGGAATCACTGACCTCGGCTGCTGTTATTAGTGTATGAAGGTCGATGTTGTCCGATCGAAACGTTCGGCAAACAGAACTTTTCCTGGACTGCGTCCCATCTCCCTCTGCCTCGTCATCATTCTGTACAATGTCGCTGCTGTCGCTGTTGTTGGTTTCATGTGTGCTGTCGTAGTCTGACGTGGTGTGAGCTGGGTCATCTGCAACAAAAGTGCCATCATTAAAGTCATTAATGTGAAAGATGGTGAATATACTGTAAATAGTGTAATATGCACCAATTCCCTACTTTTCCCAACAGCACCAGGTTTGGACCACTACCATGGAGGACTGAGTTCATTCAGACCAATAAATTTACGCATGTTCATTTATACGATGGATTATAGTGCATGAAGGCACAAAAAACACATAAAACCATTTAATGCGGTGTACTAGGATTAGAGCCATGAGTCGCCCGCTGCTGTAAAAGCGTGATGAGATGCCATTCTAAATGTCATCGCAATGCATTGCATAGCGGTTTGCACTGTACAGTACCATGCTGTAAAATGCATGGATGCTGTATTATTAAGCAATCTTTACTTGTTCATTGTAAACAACTGACAAGGAGTAACTAGAAACCAGGGCTGCCACCCTCATCCTGAGCATCTGATCTGGAACAAACATGCAGCCAATGAAGTTCTTGTGGCAGTTGTTCTCCCATATTTTTTTCTACAGCTTCTATTAAAATGGGATTAGTTCAAACCATTACTGTGGAGAGTGGACATAAAGCTCTTTTTCTATTTCCATGCATACTCCATGTGCCTGGACGCTGTAGGGAATTATCTGATCAGTCATTCATTTAGTGTTGCAGTATAACAATAAAGCAGTATTACCCAAAAGCAAACATTTATTATTCTTAGATGTGATGGCTGCATTCATTTTGATTTTCAAGTTTTCTTTCCTTTATTTTCACCTGGTGATCTAGCCAATATGTATGTTGTTTTTCAAAAGAACAAGCTGTCCTGCAAATGTAGCAGTTAGAGGGTTGAGACAAACCATTTAACACTGGCAAGGCTGCTTACAATGAACAGCTTTTATTTATTAATGTAAAACCTTTATTCAAACAGGAAAAAAAAAACTGTTGATGTAACTGCTTTAAAAAAGTGTTAGCTTGAGTTTAGCTTTAATTCGTTAGCGTATCTAAATCTGCTAGTCTAACACTGCCCTCCCCCCAGACTGACAATGCTGCTGCCCAAAGGTAACTCTGCTGCCCTCTAATAAACTCTAAGACCCCTTTCACACTGGGGCAGTTTTCGGGCGCTTTAGCGCTGGAAATAGCCTCTGCTAAGCTCCTGAAAACGGCCTCACATTCATTCGAGTGTGACTTTTCACACTGGGCGGTGCGCTTGCGGGATGTTCCAAAAAGTCCTGCATGCAACATCTTTGGGGCTATTGTATTTAGCGCTCCCAAAACGCCCTGGAAGGATTGGGCATCGCTTCTGAAGCGTCTGAAAAGCGCGTCAGAAGCATCGCAACACGGGAGTTTTTAACCCCTTCTCAAACAGTGGTAAAGCGCTGCTAAAACGAGCAGCGCTTTATCGCGAATGCGCCCGTGGCCCTAGTGTGAAAGGGGTCTTACACAGGAGTTGTGTTACCGGGCAGATAACCAGGTGGAAACAGAGGGGAAAAAAAGCCTATAGAAAGAAAACTATTGTAGTAATCACATATAATGATTGGTAAGCTGCAATATATTAGAATTTTCGTTTTCAGTTTAAAACTACTTTAATTTGGACACTGACATACTCAAGGTAAAAATGATACTTTATCTAAATAGCAGCAAATGTAGAGAAAGTAGCTTTACAGGAAAAAAAACCTGAACTCCAGGCAAACAGCTAAATATAAGATGTAAAACATATTAAGCAAAGGATTTTGAGAGAGATTTAGCCGGACAGGTGACCCCAACTTTCCACTACTGAAGTTACACAATATGAGTCACCCCACCAATGTCCTGTCTCTTCTCCAATCAGCACATGTGCATGCAGTGAAGTCTCCATAGTCTCAGAGTACTCCAACTTCCAGTTTGAGCTCTGCTTTTCAGGGATTACAAGAGGCTAATACCAGTTAACGTTCAGATATTTCTATTAGTTGAACTGAAAAATATGAGAACTGATTTTATAAATTAATATATTACTGCATTCATGGGATATGTCTGCCTGAAGTTCTGCTTTAAATCACAGGGTGGTCGACTTTACTGCAGTAAGTGATAATGTCAACATTTTGATGATTTTTACAAAGCATATTCCCATAGCTCCCAACTGTCCCTGATTTGGAACAAAGTCCCTCTGTCCCTCTTTCCTCCTCATTGGTCCCTCATTTTGGTCTGTTCTATATAATTGTATATAAAATGCACTTTTTATCTTTCAAAAAGTGTTTCCCAGTGCTAAACCTTTCATCCGATTTCGAAATTGTTACATTTGTAAATTTCAAAAGCCAATATGAAGAAATAATAGTGGTAAAAAAGCACTTGTGGGTTTAACTAATCATTTTTTTTTTGTACAATTCTCCTATAAGGGGGTGTGGCAGGGGGTGTGTCTTATGCCTACATACATTTGCTAATAGGTGTCCCTCATTCCCATCTCAAAAAGTTGGGAGGTATGTATTGCCATTGTTATTGTTTTGAGGGCCAACACAGCTAATCTGAAAATCAAAAGAGAAGCATGAGACCCGATTTATCAACCTGCAGTAAGGCATGCAAAAGTGGCCTCCTAACCCATACTGGGGTTGATTTACTAAAGGCAAATAGGCTGTTCACGTTGAAAGAAAAGTGCCACTTTTCATGGTAATTTCCCCCAGAGCTTAGTGAATGAGGTGACGCTCTGCTTACTTCCATCATCCAATCATGCATAAGCAAAAGTGCTGTTTTTTTCCTTGCATATCATTGGGTAGTCTTTGCAAAGGGAAATTTCAAAACATTCACTAAGCTGTGTGGAAAATTGCAGTGAAAACTGAAACTTTCCTTGCAAAGTGAAACTTCCCCTGCAAAGTAATCAGCCTGTTCACCTTTAGTAAATCAACCCCACTATGTCATGTAAGCACTCCTGAAGTGATGTTTCAGCTTGATGAATTCAGACTGTTGGCTCTGTAGGTGGGGGGGGGGGGGGGGGTGTAGCTGGATAATAATGTCTCTTGTCAGCATTCAGGAATAAAGGAACATTTCTCTCTACTTATATGTATGGTCACGGCACTATGAGGTCAGGTGACCCCGGGCCCTAGGGATTTTCAGATCTGGTAAACCCCCACCCTGCCAGATTCTATGACACAGCATGTGAACAGTATGGCCAGTCAGAGCACCATAAAAGACATTGCATGTATTGTACCTGCTCGGCTCTGAGAGTGTGTTATGTCATTTGTGTCCCCTGTCCTCTCGGCTGGATTCACCTGGCTGTACGGCCGCCCACAACTGCAACGATATGGAAATGAAAATTTGTTACGGTACTTATAATCATTTATGATAGCATACAAACAGTTATACAATCAGGTTCATTTTAAGAAAGAGAGAAGGTACAAGGGTGCCTCTAAATGCAGACTGTAAAAAGATTTTATTTGAATAAAAGGTATCAAATCCACTCACATGTGTTAGTAAAATGCAGGCACATAAAGGTCCATGTCGGGTGAGGCTGCACTCGCGCTGGGTGTAGTCACAGCCACCATTTTATGAAAGGTTTATGTAACCCAGAAATGGTGTCAGTGATTCATAGATGCTGGAGAAATAACCCCCCCAGGCAGTCACTTCAACCTTTTAGGGACACTGTCTCTGCACACCTGCTGTACCCATTTTGAGGGGTTCCCACTTTCCCTGTGCTGAGCTCCCAAGTCTGCAGACTGACTGTGCACATTATGAGGGGTTCCCACCATCCCGACACAGAGATCCCAGGTCTACAGCCTGGTTGTGCCCATTGTGAGGGGTTCCCACCAACCCTGCACTGAGATCCCAGGTCTGCAGACTGAATTTGCCCATTATGAGGGGTTTCTATCAACCATGCACTGAGATCCCAGGTCTGCAGCCTGGTTGTGCCCATTAAAAGGGGTTCCCACCAACCCTGCACTGAGATTCGGGATCTGCAGACTGACTGTGCCCATTATGAGAGCTTCCCACCAACCATGCACTGAGATCCCAGGTCAGCAAACTGAATGTGCCCATGACGAAGGGGGTTCCTACCATCCCCTGTGCTGAGATCTCAGGTCTGCAGCTTGGCTGTGCCCATTATGAAGGGTTCCCACCAGCCCTGCACTGAGATCCCAGGTCTGCAGCCTGGTGGTGCCCAATAAAAGGGGTTCCCAGCAACCATGCACTGAGATCCCAGGTCTGCAAACTGAATGTGCCCATTACGAGAGGTTCCCACCAACCCTGTGTTGAGATCTCAGGTCTGCAGCCTGGCTGTGCCCATTATGAGGGATTTCCACCACCCCCTGTGCTGAGATCTCAGGTCTGCAGCCTGGCTGTACCCATTATGAGGGATTTCCACCCCCTCGTGCTGAGATCTCAGGTCTGCAGCCAGGCTATGCCCATTATGAGGGATTCCCACCATCCCTGTGCTGAGACCTTGGGTCTGCAGACTCGCTGTTCCCATTATGAGGGGTTCCTATGATCCCTGTGCTGAGATCTCCAGTCTGCAGCCTGGCTGTTCCCAATATGAGGGGTTCCCATGATCCCTGTGCTGAGATCTCAGGTCTACAGCCTGACTGTTCCCATTATGAGGGGTTCCCACGATCCCTGTGCTGAGATCTCAGTTCTACAGCCTGGCTGTGCCCATTATGAGGGGTTACCTCGATTCCTGTGCTGAGATCTCAGGTCTACAGCCTGGCTGTGCCCATTATGCGGGGTTCCCTCGGTTCCTATTCTGAGATCTTGGGTCTACAGCCTGGCTGTTCCCATTATGAGGGGTTCCCTCGATCCCTGTGCTGAGATCTTGGGTCTACAGCCTGGCTGTGCCCATTATGAGGGGTTCCCTCGATTCCTGTGCTGAGATCTCAGGTCTACAGCCTGGCTGTGCCCATTATGCGGGGTTCCCTCGATTCCTATTCTGAGATCTTGGGTCTACAGCCTGGCTGTGCCCATTATGAGGGGTTCCCTCGATCCCTGTGCTGAGATCTTGGGTCTACAGCCAGGCTGTTCCCATTATGATGGGTTCCCTCGATCCCTGTGCTGAGATCTTGTGTCTACAGCCTGGCTGTGCCCATTATGAGGGGTTCCCTCGATCCCTGTGCTGAGATCTTGGGTCTACAGCCTGGCTGTGCCCATTATGAGGGGTTCCCTCGATCCCTGTGCTGAGATCTTGGGTCTACAGCCTGGCTGTGCCCATTATGAGAGGTTCCCACCATCCCCTGTGCTGAGTTACTGAGTCAGCACACCTGCTGTACCCCATTCTGGGGCTATAACAGAAACAAGCACAAATATAAAACATAAAATATCTGGATTCACAGTCAGTACTAAATCGTCAGTTCAATGTTTTAATATTTCATCTGTACAGTATTGTGAAGACTAGTGAAATAAAACACATCTATTTTGGCTTTATGGCTAATAGGGAGAAAAACAAACCTTTTGGTTTCTTAGAATCCTAATATGTTCTGATCTGTGTCCTGGCCCTTTGTAGAAATTTGAGTGGGAGAAAGCCTCCATTCCTAGGTCCATATATTACCTGGTAGCCAGACCTCATTATTAGTCTCTACCATGCATCAGGTCTCTCTCTCTCTTTTTTAGCTGTGAGAGCTGTTTGCTGTGTGAATGTCTGATTGCTGACATAACACTAAAAAGGTACAACTGCTGCCTGTTTGTTTTGGGGAACCCATTAAGGGGCACTCTGTTAGGTTGGATTCACATTGACGTGCTGCTGTTTTTCCACAGCATGGGTGTATGCATGGAAGAATCACGTTCAGGATAGAAACGTTTTGCAAATTCTGCATTTTTCCACAGCCGTGGTATATGTAGGTCCGTGTACATGAAGTCTTATTTCTATTGGGTCGCACATTTTTGCTGTGTTTTCTGAAATCGCACCACATTTTCTGCATGCTGCACTTGTGGTGCGCTTTTAATCGAAACACAGCTAAAAACATGCATACACTCATGCTGCAGCTTGACTACAGAGCACCAGTTTGACCCTGACCTTAAGGCTGGTTCACATGGGCTGAATATCAGCCGGTATGGTCTGGTTCAACAGAAATCGTCTGACATTCAGCAAGTGTGTACAGCAGCCCGCTGGACTGAATGAAAAAAAGCTACCTGTGTGCACCAGGCTTTAGTTAAGAAACTGACCACAGCTTAGTTAGTGGCTTGGACAAGCAGATATTTTGTTTGCTTTATGCAATGGACTTGCTGTACAAAGCCGTCCTACAATGAACTGTGTTTGCGGCTTTTCTCAATAAAAGTGGGGGACAAACCTACTTGGACTGTTTTTGGGTTGCCCCTTTCTTGTGCATGGTATCATTGTATATATACATCTGCCAATATCAGTTGAGCCTGTCCCCCTTACAATATATATATATATATATATATATATATATATATATATATATATATATATACACACACACACACTATATTACCAAAAGAACGAGAAGGCCTGGCTCGCAGTCTCTGCTCGAATTCATCCCAAAGGTGTTCTGTCGGGTTGAGGTCAGGACTCTGTAAAGGCCAGTCAAATTCCTCCACCCCAAACTTGCCCATCCATGTCTTTATGGACCTTGCTTTGTACACTGGTCCAAATTATTTGATGGAGGGGGGATTAGGGCGTGGGGTTGTTTTTCAGAGGTTGGGCTTGGCCCCTTAGTTGCAGTGAAGGGAACTCGTAAGGCAACAGCATACCAAGACATTTTGGACAATTTCATGCTCCCAACTTTGTGGGAACAGTTTGGAGATAGGCCCTTCCTGTTCCAACATGACTGTGCACCAGTGGACAAAGCAAGGTCTATAAAGACATGGATGAGCGAATCTGGGGTGGAGGAACTTGACTGGTCTGCACAGAGTCCTGACCTCAACCCGATAGAATACCTTTGGGATGAATTAGAGCGGAGACTGCGAGCCAGGCCTTCTCATCCAACATCAGTGTCTGACCTCACAAATGTGCTTTTCGAAGAATGGTCAAACATTTCCAAGGACACACTCCTAAACCTTGTGGACAGTCTTCCCAGAAAAGTTGAAGCTGTTATAGCCCAATACGTTTGGTAATATAGTGCATGTATATAAATAGATCTATATATATATAGATATATATATATCTATATATATATAGATATATATATACATCTATATATACGTGTACATATATATATATATATATATATATATATATATATGTATATATATATATATATATATATATATATATATATATATATATATATATATATATAGTATATGTGGAGCTGGCACACCTAGCAAGGACACAGGCAGCGAAATAAACTTCACAAATGCCATCCAAAATTCCAAAAAAAAAGTGTTGACTTTGTATAATATTTACATGTTAAGGGCTGGGAGATGCTAGGCTGTGTGCATGTGGTGCGTTAACTCATTCGCACGGACTCTCGTTATGCCACTCATCAATGTGCTTTAAGTTAAGCAGCCAAATCATTTGGATGAGCTAACACACAAAAATGTGGCAAAAAAATCTGCATGCACTTTTTTTTAATACAGCGCACCACAACCCATGGTAGTGCCTTATCATGCGTTGTGGTGCAACACAAGTCCGTTAGCAAGGTCCTTTGGGGTGCCATTACAAATTCATTGGAACAGCAGCACAATCAAGCAGGGGAGATGTGGGGTTTTCTCTTATTTTCTATGTCAACAGTTCCACATCAAAAAGTACCAGTGACCAATTCTCAGAAGTAGCTGGCGGCGTCCTGTGCCATCAATGAGATTTGGAAGCTAACATTGAGCTCTCCCAGAGGATCTGAGTGCAATAAATTGTATGGTCTAATGACATCCCATTTGTAGTTAATATTTGGCTCGGTCAATGGGGGCAGGTCTGCACACAAAGATGACACACAGATTGATGCATACATGTGATTACCTGCTACATACAGCGGTGGTGACTTCAGGGACGGGCTCGGGAATTTCCGGCGCACTCCTAGAACACGTTAAGGCTTTGTGTGGGTTCAGAGACAGCCGGCTGACCTCGGAATCTGTGAACTGCACTGGTAATGACTTTAACGTGGGGCTGGGTGCTGGCGTGCCATGAATGGGTGAGTGACACGGGGAAGTGAGCGGAGAGATTGAGGGCGGGATACCTGAGGAAGAGGAGAATTCAAAATATTTGTTATTAAGGACACAAATCATCTCTGTGTCTTATTTCCAGGTCTTTATTCTCCAAAGAAAATGGTTCAAGTATTTCTATTTTTTATTTATTATTATTATTATTATTATTAATACTGCAACTCCCTCCTCATTGGATTACCTTTACATAGACTATCCCCCATTCAGTCCATAATGAATGCCGCTGCAAGACTCATCCACCTTACCAGCCGTTCAGTGTCCTCCACCCCTCTCTGCCAATCCCTGCACTGGCTTCCACTCACCCAACTAATAAAATTCAAAGTACTAACAATAATTTACAAAGCTGTCCACAACTCTGCCCCCAGCTACATCACTAACCTAGTCCCAAAATACCAACCAAGCCGCTCTCTTCGGTCCTCCCAAGACCTCCTGCTCTATAGCTCCCTTGTCACCTCCTCCTATGCTAGCCTCCAGGATTTCTCCAGAGCTTCTCCCATCCTTTGGAACTCCCTACCCCAATCTGTCCCCTAATCTATCCATTTTTAGACAATCTCTGAAAACCCTTCTCTTTAAAGAAGCTTATCCTGCTTCTAACTAAGGCCTCTTTCACACGGACGATCCGTATATCCGTTTTTCATCCTTCCGTTTTCGGATGAAAAACGGACATACATTCATCCCTATGGAGCGTCGGATGTCAGCGGTGACATGTCCGCTGACATCCGACCCGCTCCGATCCGAAAAGTGTAACAGAGGAAAACCCTACTTTTCCATTCGTTTTCAGGTCGGATCGGATGATGACGGACACTACGGTCCGTCATCATCCGATCCCCCCATGGGGAGAGCGACGCTCTGACAGGTCCGCCGCTGCACAGCGTGCAGCGATGCACCTGTCATCTTCCTGCTCAGCGGGGATCGGCGGAGCTATCCCCGCTGAGCAAGCGGATGTTCACGGGGCGGATCATGACTGATCTGCCCCGTGTGAAAGAGGCCTAACACTGTTTTACTTCCTCCATCAGCTCATCCCCCACAGCTATTACCTTTTGTATCAATTCACCCTTCCTTTTCACCCTTCCTTTTAGATTGTAAGCTCTAATGAACAGGGCCCTCTGATTCCTCTTGTACCAAATTGTAATGTAACTGTAATGTCTGCCTTTATTTTGTTAAGCGCTGCGCAAACTGTTGGCGCTATATAAAACCTGTATAATAATAATAATAATAATAATAATTAATCTTTACATATAGAGAAATAGGAGGAGAGGCAATCCAGTAAATTACAGCTCTTTAACTTCCACCAAAGAGCTGAAAGGCAGAGTAAAGTCTGAGCCACTATCAGAAATCAGATGTGCTGGGACTGTTTGTTAGAGGACAAGATGTCAAAGATACATAAAAAAAACACTTTCATTGTTAGAAAATCATTGGTTTGAGAAAAATTTTCCATCCTTCTCCTTCAAAATCTATTTGACCTCAATAATGATTAGAAAATGAAATAAATGTTCTTAAAACGAAAAAGTTCTAACAAAATTCTACTGTTGTATGGCAGCTTTAGAGGAGTGGAAAAAAAAATGGCTCCCTCCCTTTGAAGTATTTGTTATAAGCAAAAGCTCTGGCTTTTTTTTTCTATTTCAGATAAGGGCTTGGGTGTCACACAGCCCTTGGTGAGAAGATAGATAGTTGAACTGATCCTACTCCACTTACTGAGAAGGACCTTTAAGTGATTTAAATCCCTCAACTCCACAAGAGGATCAGCCAAGGGTGTTTTAAATTCAGGTCCAGCTCTGAAAGTGACATCCCTTCTTTTACTGAAGATGCCAGAACTGGTAGCAACAACTCGCCAACACATAGCCGGTCTCATCATAATTGATTTCAGATAAGGGCTCAGATATTACACAGACTTCCACTCTTATGTAGATGTATATGGCATAAACAAATACATAAAATAAAGCAGAAAGCATCTAACTGGATGCAGAGACCTGTGTGAGAAGCCTCAAATGGAAGCCACCATTGACTAGAACAAGCTTCACTTCCCTGAAACTGCTATACAGGCCAGACACAGGCTGCTTCCATTTCAGGATTCACATAAACAGGTTCTCTTTAAGGCTGTCTCATCATTAAGCTAGTATGTATCATGTCAGTATGGAGAGCAGACAGCCACTACCCCCACTTGTTCCCACATCACCCAATCAGCCATTTCACAATGAAAACACAAAGTTACGCAATTGGTTCTATTAAAACCAAAACATATTTAATAACAGGAGATAAAATATTTCTGTCATAGATTCAGGATTTCAACACAGCGGATGCAAGGAGACACAAGGAGGCCCTTTCTGCTGTTGTACAATGACAGAAAACAAAGTCACTGTAAACACAGAGTAAAACAAAAAAGTCACATTTTTCACCATCGTATCAGGCCCTCTGGTCCCCTGTGTGGTAAAGACATGTCTCATCTACAGTAAGGGAAAAAAATATTCGATCCCCTGCTGATTTTGTACATTTGCCCACTGACAAAGAAATGATCAGCCTATAATTTTATTGGTAGGTTTATTTTAACAGTGAGAGACAGAATAATAAAAAAAAATCCAGAAAAACGCATTTCAAAAAAGTTATAAATTGATTTGCATTTTAACGAGTGAAATAAGTATTTGACCCCTTCGCAAAACATGACTTAGCACTTGGTGGCAAAACCCTTGATGGCAATCACAGAGGTAAGACGTTTCTTGTAGTTAACCACCAGGTTTACACACATCTCAGGAGGGATTTTGTCCCACTCCTCTTTGCAGATCCTCTCCAAGCCATTAAGGTTTTGAGGCTGATGTTTGGTAACGCGAACCTTCAGCTCCCTCCACATATTTTCTATGGGATTAAGGTCTAGAGACTGGCTAGGCCACTCCAGGACCTTAATGTGCTTCTTTTTGAGCCACTCCTTTGTTGCCTTGGCTGTGTGTTTTGGGTCATTGTCATGCTCGAATACCCATCCATGACCCATTTTCAGTGCCTTGGTTGATGGAAGGAGGTTCTCACTCAAGATTTGACAGAAAATGGCCCCGTCCATCATCTCTTTGATGCGGCGAAGTTGTCCTGTCCCCTTAGCAGAAAAACACCCCCAAAGCATAATGTTTCCACCTCCATGTTTGACGGTGGGGAGGGTGTTCTTGGGGTCATAGGCAGCATTCCTCCTCCTCCAAACACAGCGAGTTTAGTTGATGCCAAAGAGCTTGATTTTGGTCTCATCTGACCACAACAATTTCACCCAGTTCTCATCTGAATCATTCAGATATTAGAAAACTTCAGACGGGCCTGTACATGTGCTTTTTTGAGCAGGGGGACCTTGAGGGCGCTGCAGAATTTCAGTCCTTCAAGGTGTAGTGTGTTACCAATTGTTTTCTTGGTGACTATAAGGGATGAGTCATGGAATGCCCCGTAATACACTGCGAGATTGCCGGGGCATTGACGTCTGATGATTGGCCAAAGCATGCACCTGACCTGCATGCTTTGGCCAATCACAGCGTGCTCTGCTGCAAGAGCCATAATTGGCCAAAGGCAGAGTGCTGCTTACATAACAGCCTTGTATAGTGTGTGGACAGACATAGATTGAGCTAGATTAGGTAGGCAGGTTAGTTAGTGGTGTGCAGGCAGTGTATTTAATATATATATATATATATATATATATATATATATATACTCTGCGTTTAGTGTAGACTAGATATTCAGTGTAGACTCTATATTCAGTGCAGGCAGTGTACTATACAGTTGTGCTCAAGTTTACATACCCTGGCAGAATTTATGATTTCTTGGTTAGTGTTTGGCTTATATCATTTATTATCAATCAACTGTGTTTACTCTTTTTAAATCATATTAACAACAGAAACTACCAAAATGATCCTGATCAAAAGTTTACATACCCTGGTGATTTTGGCCTGATAACATGCACACAAGTTGACACATGTTGATCTGTTTGCTTGTAATTAGTGTGTGTGTGTAAAAGGTCATTGAGTTTCTGGACTCCTGACAGACCCTTGCATCTTTCATCCAGTGCTGCACTGACGTTTCTGTATTCTGAGTCATGGGGAAAGCAAAAAAATTGTCAAAGGATCTGCGGGAAAAGGTAGTTGAACTGTATAAAACAGGAAAGGGATATAAAAAGATATCCAAGGAATTGAGAATGCCAATCAGCAGTGTTCAAACTCTACTCAAGAGGTGAAAAATTAGGGGTTCTGTTGAAATCAAACCACGGTCAGGTAGACCAACTAAAATTTCAGCCACAACTGCCAAGAAAATTGTTCGGGATGCAAAGAAAAACCCACAAATAACCTCAGGTGAAATACAGGACTCTCTGAAAACATGTGGTGTGGCTGTTTCAAGATGCACAATAAGGAGGCACTTGAAGAAAGTTGGGCTGCATGGTCGAGTCACCAGAAGAAAGCCATTACTACGCAAATGCCACAAAGTATCCTGCTTAAAATACACCAAACAGCACAGAGACAAGCCTCAAATCTTCTGGCACAAAGTCATTTTGAGTGATGAGATCAAAACTGAGCTTTTTGGACACAACCATAAACACTACATTTAGAGAGGAGTCAACAAGGCCTATGATGAAAGGTACACCATTCCTACTGTGAAACACGGAGGTGGATCGCTGATGTTTTGGGGATGTGTGAGCTACAAAGGCACAGGGAATTTGGTCAAAATTGATGGCAAGATGAATGCAGTATGTTATCAAAAAATACTGGAGGAACATTTGCGTTCATCAGCCAGGAAGCTGCGCATGGGATGTACTTGGACATTCCAACATGACAATGATCCAAAACACAATTCCAAGTCAACCTGTCATTGGCTACAGCAGAATAAAGTGAAGGTTCTGGAGTGGCCATCTCAGTCTCCTGACCTCAATATCACTGAGCCACTCTGGGGAGATCTCAAACGTGCAGTACATGCAAGACAGCCTAAGAATTTACAAGAACTGGAGGCTTTTTGCCAAGAGGAATGGGCAGTTTTACCATCTAAGAAGATAAAGAGCCTCATCCACAAATACCACAAAAGACTTCAAGCTGTCATTGATGTTAAAGGGGGCAATACACAGTATTAAGAACTGGGGTATGCAAACTTTTGATCAGGGTCATTTGGGAAGTTTCTGTTGTGATTATGATTTTAAAAGAGTAAACACAGTTGATTGATAATAAATGGCTTTAGCCAAACACTTACCATGAGTGAAAGAAAAGTTTTTGTGTTATCATTCATATTCTCTGAAAATGGTCAAGAAATCATAAATTCTGCCAGGGTAGAGCACAACTGTATATAACACAGTGTATTGAAGTGGTTAAGCGAAACCCCACGCCATTTTTTTAATCAAAATGTCGTGAGGGTCCCCCCCAAAATCCATACCAGACAATTATCCAAGCAAGCAACCTGGCAGGTCAGGACAGAGAGGGAAGGGGAAACGCCCCCCTCCTGAACCATACCAGGCCACTTGCCCTCAACATGGTCACCTTGTCCCCATATTGATGGGGATAAGGGCCTCAACCCCACAACCCTTGCCCGGTGGTTGTGGGGGTCTGCGGGCGGGGGGGCTTATCAGAATCTGGAAGCCACCTTTAACGAAAAAAAGTGTCAAAAAGTAAAAAACACAAAAGACAGTTTTTGACAATTCCTTTATTAAAAAAGAAAAAACAGTGTCCCGCGATGTCCATCCTTCTTCAATCATGGCGCTGACAGACCCGAAAAATAGAAAAAAAAATGCTCTGTGGGACACTTTTTATTTATTTTTTTTTAATAAAGGAATTGTCAAAAACTGTCTTTTGTGTTTTTTACTTTTTTAAACTTTTTTTTAACTTTTTTTTTTTGGCTTGGAGTTCCCCTAAATATCCATACCAGACCCAAATGGCCTGGTATAGACTGGGGTTGGGGGGACCCATGCCAATTTTTTTCCTTGATTTTTTAATCTATATTGCCGGGATCCGGCGGTTAATTACAGCTGTGAGCAAGTTTAAATGTAATTTTTTCCTTTAGAAATGTAATTTTGCTGTGGGACTGTAAAACACATCACACAGATGCACTACTTTACAGGCAGACTAAGGGGACCCCCCAGGCACAATATTTAAAAGGAATATTTAATGTTTATTGTTTCACTTTAAGCATTCTTAACCACTTGCCGACCGCCTCACGCCTATATACGTGAGCAGAGCGGCACGGGCAGGCAAAATCACGTACCTGAAACGTACCGGTGCCAGCTGCGGTCGGCATTTGGTTGGGAGCGATGACAGACGAGGGGGAGGCCATCCGATCGTGGCCCCCCCCTCGCGATCGCTCCCAGCCAATGGGAATCCTCCTCTGCCTGTGTGTCGTTTCACACAGGCAGAGGATGTGATGTCATCTCTCCTCGGTCTGGCAGTTTCCGTTCCAGCGCCGAGGAGAGATGACATGTAAGTGCACCAAACACACACACACACAGTAGAACACGCCAGGCATACATTACACCCCCGATCCCCCCCCAATCACCCCCCCCCCCGTCACAAACTGACACCAAGCAGTTTTTTTTTTTTTCCCTGATTACTGCATAGTGTCAGTTTGTGACAGTTAGCAGTGGTGGGACAGTTAGTATTACCCCCCTGTAGGTCTAGGGTACCCCCCTTACCCCCCTAATAAAGTTTTAACCCCTTGATCACCCCCCCTCACCAGTGTCGCTAAGCGATCATTTTTCTGATCGCTGTATTAGTGTCGCTGGTGACGGTAGTTAGGGACGTAAATATTTAGGTTCGCCGTCAGTGTTTTATAGCGACAGGGACCCCCATATACTACCTAATAAATGTTTTAACCCCTTGATTGCCCCCTAGTTAACCCTTTCACCACTGATCACCGTATAACCGTTACGGGTGACGCTGGTTAGTTTGTTTATTTTTTATAGTGTCAGGGCACCCGCCGTTTATTACCGAATAAAGGTTTAGCCCCCTGTACGTCTAGGGTACCCCCCTTACCCCCCTAATAAAGTTTTAACCCCTTGATCACCCCCTGTCGCCAGTGTCGCTAAGCGATCATTTTTCTGATCGCTGTATTAGTGTCGCTGGTGACGCTAGTTAGGGACGTAAATATTTAGGTTCGCCGTCAGTGTTTTATAGCAACAGGGACCCCCATATACTATCTAATAAATGTTTTAACCCCTTGATGGCCCCCTAGTTAACCCTTTCACCACTGATCACCGTATAACCGTTACGGGTGACGCTGGTTAGTTCGTTTATTTTTTATAGTGTCAGGGCACCCGCCGTTTATTACCGAATAAAGGTTTAGCCCCCTGATCGCCCGGCGGTGATATGCGTCGCCCTAGGCAGCGTCAGATTAGCGCCAGTACCGCGAACACCCACGCACGCACACGCACCGTACACCTCCCTTAGTGGTATAGTATCTGAACGCATCAATATCTGATCCGATCAGATCTATACTAGCGTCCCCAGCAGTTTAGGGTTCCCAAAAACGCAGTGTTAGCGGGATCAGCCCAGATACCTGCTAGCACCTGCGTTTTGCCCCTCCGCCCGGCCCAGCCCAGTCCAGCCCACCCAAGTGCAGTATCGATCGATCACTGACACTTTTCTTTGTAGCGTTTTGGTGAACTGGCAAGCACCAGCGGCGTAGTATACCCCGGTCGTAGTCAAACCAGCACTGCAGTAACACTTGGTGAATGTTTTGAACGCTACCATGCACTAGTTGACTATTAGCGTAGGGTACAGCATTGCACAGACTAGGCACACTTTCACAGGGTCTCCCAAGATGCCATCGCATTTTGAGAGACCCGAACCTGGAACCGGTTAAAGTTATAAAAGTTACAGTTACAAAAAAAAAAGTGTAAAAAAAAAAAAAACACAAACAAAAATTAAAAAAAATAGTTGTCGTTTTATTGTTCTCTCTCTCTCTCTATTCTCTCTCTATTGTTCTGCTCTTTTTTACTGTATTCTATTCTGCAATGTTTTATTGTTATTATGTTTTATCATGTTTGCTTTTCAGGTATGTAATTATTTATACTTTACCGTTTACTGTGCTTTATTGTTAACCATTTTTTTGTCTTCAGGTACGCCATTCACGACTTTGAGTGGTTATACCAGAATGATGCCTGCAGGTTTAGGTATCATCTTGGTATCATTCTTTTTAGCCAGCGGTCGGCTTTCATGTAAAAGCAATCCTAGCGGCTAATTAGCCTCTAGACTGCTTTTACAAGCAGTGGGAGGGAATGCCCCCCCCCCCACCGTCTTCCGTGTTTTTCTCTGGCTCTCCTGTCTCAACAGGGAACCTGAGAATGCAGCCGGTGATTCAGCCAGCTGACCATCTCTATGGCCTAAGAAACCGGAAGCTACGAGCATTTTATGACTTAGATTTCGCCGGATGTAAATAGCGCCATTGGGAAATTGGGGAAGCATTTTATCACACCGATCTTGGTGTGGTCAGATGCTTTGAGGGCAGAGGAGAGATCTAGGGTCTAATAGACCCCAATTTTTTCAAAAAAGAGTACCTGTCACTATCTATTGCTATCATAGGGGATATTTACATTCCCTGAGATAACAATAAAAATGATTTAAAAAAAAAAAATGAAAGGAACAGTTTAAAAATAAGATAAAAAAGCAAAAAAAAATAAAGAAAAAAAATAAAGAAAAAAAAAGCACCCCTGTCGCCCCCTGCTCTCGCGCTAAGGCGAACGCAAGCGGCGGTCTGGCGTCAAACGTAAACAGCAATTGCACCATGCATGTGAGGTATCACCGCGAAGGTTAGATCGAGGGCAGTAATTTTTGCAGTAGACCTCCTCTGTAAATCTAAAGTGGTAACCTGTAAAGGCTTTTAAAGGCTTTTAAAAATGTAGTAATTTTGTTGCCACTGCACGTTTGTGCGCAATTTTAAAGCATGTCATGTTTGGTATCCATGTACTCGGCCTAAGATCATCTTTTTTATTTCATCAAACATTTGGGCAATATAGTGTGTTTTAGTGCATTAAAATTTAAAAAAGTGTGTTTTTTCCCCAAAAAATGCGTTTGAAAATCGCTGCGCAAATACTGTGTGAAAAAAAAAAATGAAACACCCACCATTTTAATCTGTAGGGCAATTGCTTTAAAATAATATATAATGTTTGGGGGTTCAAAGTAATTTTCTTGCAAAAAAAAATAATTTTTTCATGTAAACAATAAGTGTCAGAAAGTAGACACCCCAAGCTATTTGCTGAGAGGCATGTCGAGTCCATGGAATATTTTATATTGTGACACAAGTTGCGGGAAAGAGACAATTTTTTTTTTTTTTTTTTGCACAAAGTTGTCACTAAATGTTATATTGCTCAAACATGCCATGGGAATATGTGAAATTACACCCCAAAATAAATTCTTCAGGCTTCCTAAGGCCGTAAATTTTTGATTTCACTCCTCACTACCTATCACAGTTTCGGAGGCCATGGAATGCCCAGGTGGCACAAACCCCCCCCCAAATGACCCCATTTTGGAAAGTAGACACCCCAAGCTATTTGCTGAGAGGTATAGTGAGTATTTTGCAGACCTCACTTTTTGTCACAAAGTTTTGAAAATTGAAAAAAGAAAAAAAAAAATTTTTTTTCTGGTCTTTCTTCATTTTCAAAAACAAATGAGAGCTGCAAAATACTCACCATGCCTCTCAGCAAATAGCTTGGGGTGTCTACTTTCCAAAATGGGGTCATTTGGGGGGGTTTGTGCCATCTTGGCATTTTATGGCCTTCAAAACTGTGATAGGTAGTGAGGAGTAAAATCAAAAATGTATGCCCTTAGAAATCCTGAAGGTGGTGCTGGGTTTTCGGGGCCCCGTACGCGGCTAGGCTCCCAAAAAGTGCCACACATGTGGTATCCCCGTACTCAGGAGAAGCAGCTGAATGTATTTTGGGGTGCAATTCCACATATGCCCATGGCCTGTGTGAGCAATATATCATTTAGTGACAACTTTTTGTAATTTTTTTTTTTTCTTTTTTTTGTCATTATTCAATCACTTGGGACAAAAAAAATAAATATTCAATGGGCTCAACATGCCTCTCAGCAATTTCCTTGGGGTGTCTACTTTCCAAAATGGGGTCATTTGGGGGGGTTTTGTACTGCCCTGCCATTTTAGCACCTCAAGAAATGACATAGGCAGTCAGAAACTAAAAGCTGTGTAAATTCCAGAAAATGTACCCTAGTTTGTAGACGCTATAACTTTTGCGCAAACCAATAAATATACGCTTATTGACATTTTTTTTACCAAAGACATGTGGCCGAATACATTTTGGCCTAAATGTATGACTAAAATTTAGTTTATTGGATTTTTTTTATAACAAAAAGTAGAAAATATCATTTTTTTTCAAAATTTTCAGTCTTTTTCCGTTTATAGCGCAAAAAATAAAAACGGCAGAGGTGATCAAATATCATCAAAAGAAAGCTCTATTTGTGGGAAGAAAAGGACGCAAATTTCGTTTGGGTACAGCATTGCATGACCGCGCAATTAGCAGTTAAAGCGATGCAGTGCCGAATTGTAAAAAGTGCTCTGGTCAGGAAGGGGGTAAATCCTTCCGGGGCTGAAGTGGTTAAAATCACTGCTACTGAAATTTTTTTTTTTGCATTGATACATGTCCCCTGGGGCAGTACGCGGGTCCCCATACACTTTTTATGGCCAATAACTTGCATATAAACCTTCAAAATGAGCACTTTTGGTTTGGTTGTTTCCCATAGACTTTAACAGTGTTCGCATGTCCACACAAATTTTTTGCCTGTTCGCATGTCCTGGTGCGAACCGAACCGGGGGGTGGGGGGTGTTGTACGGCTCATCCCTAGTGACTATGGTCCCAGCTGTCTTGCTGCTGCTGAGAGATGATCGGATCATTACCAACATAACAACAACCTCCAAAATGTCCTAAGTTATATCCATCTGAATACAGAGGAATCGTACAAAGGTCATACAGAAGCTAGATCTTGCATGGAGCCCCAGAGCGAGGGAGATTGACAGTTATTTTGGGTTTCTTCCATTTGCGAAAAATCGCAATAACTGTTGTCACCCTCTCCCCAAGCTGCTTGGCGATGGTCTTGTAGCCCATTCCAGCCTTGTGTAGGTCTACAATCTTGTCTTTTATACAGGTAACAAGCTGAGATTAGGAGCACTCCCTTTAAGTGAGTGCTCCTAATCTCAGCTCATTATATGTATAGAAGACATTTGGGAGACAGAAATCTTGCTGATTGATAGGGGATCAAATACTTATTTCACTCATTAAAATGCAAATCAATTTATAACTTTTTTGAAATGTGTTTTTCTGGATATTTTTGTTGTTTTTCTGTCTCTCACTGTTAAAATAAACCTACTATTAAAATTATAGACTGATCATTTCCTTGTCAGTGGGCAAACATACAAAATCAGCAGGGGATCAAATACGTTTTTCCCTCACTGTAGATGGTTGGGGAACGTAAAACACACACCGGGCATAAGGTTGGGAAAAGTCAGCATAGTGGGGAGACTTACTAAAACTAGAGTGAGCAAAATCTGGAGCAGCTCTGCATAGAAAGGAACCAATCAGCTTCCAGGTTTCATTGTAAAGCTTAATTGAAAAAGCTGAAGTAAGAAGATGATTGGCTACCATGAGCAGCTGCATCAGATTCTGTGTGTTCCAGTTTTAGTAAATCTCCCGCACTGTGTCTTGTTCTGATTTCATTATCTAACACACCCACTGAAGTATGACACTGTTATGTCGGGTAAATCGAAAATGTGTGTAGAAATAATACAATTTTCAGCCAATGCAATGTTACAGAATTCCTTCTCAGCAATACTCAGACTGTATGCAGGCAGAATTCTGTACCTGGAACATGAAGCGTTAATGGATTGGGGGCACACAGCACAGTCTTGTGACAAATGTAGTCCTATTTCTGTCGGTGAACTACAAGACCCAGCATGCCCTACCAGACACCTGCACAAATTTCTGATCCTTCTAGTCCCCCAGCATAGACATTGGATGCAGATTGTGTTTAGTCCTCCTGGATAATCCAGGATAATCTGTGTCAGGGCTGATAATGTCCTCAGTGATACATTGTGGAAAAGGCAATATTATCAATACTGATATCTTGATTCCAAAGATTAGTTATTATGGGTTGGATTGATTGATTGGGGTATTATGGGTTACTTCAGCTTTTAGAATGACAGACTGTATGAGATGAGGGTTTAGGAAGTAAAGGTTTTGGTTGGCCAATATGGATTTAGGATGTCATACAGAGATTTGATATGAAGGATGGGGGGGTAGATATGGAACAGTTTGGGATGACAGATAGGGTGTTGGGACAGATAAGGATTTAGGATAACAGACAACAGACAAGGCTTTAAGGTGACAGACAGAATATTGGCTTTGAGGGTATAGGGTTGATAGATAGGGGTTTAGGATGGAAGATAGAGGGTCAGGATGGCAGACAGAGGTTTGGAAATACAAAGAGAGGTATGGGGTGACAGGCAGGGGTTTAGGATGGCAAACAAGAGTTTTGATGGTAGGGTTTGGGATCATAGCTAGGGGTTATGTTGTGGTTTGGGGAAAATAGTTAACTTTCAGATTCTTGTGTCAATACATATTATGAACATTCACCAACACATAATGGGGGGAATTAACAAAGGGTGGCACACACATAAAGCCTGCACCACTGTTTTAAACTAAAGTTAGGTATACACAAATTCAAATTTGTGAATTTTGGTACGGGTGTAGCCCTGTCTGTTCAACAGAAGCCAGTTGTTAGACCACCTTCTCTTGAACGGTTCTGCTGGAAAACCAGCCTTCAATCAGCCAATGCAGTGCTGATCAGTGTATTCAGTGTATTCTGATGGGGGAGGGGGGGGGGGTCCTTGTTGTCAGAACACAATAGCGCAGCAGGGGGAGATCCCTGCATCCCCATTGCTTGTGTGGCCGAGGGGATCTGGCATTTTTTTTCTTTTAACCTGCTAGTTGAAGGAAAAAAAGCTCTGCGTGTATAGCCTGTTTAAAGGATGGAGTACATTGCCTGGAAAAAGAATTCACACCCCTTGAAATTTTCCACACTTTTTTATGTTACAGCCAAAAACATAAATGTATTTTATTGGATTTTTATGTGATAGACCAACACAAAGTGGCACATAATTGTGAAGTGAAAAAAAAAATGATAATTGGTTTTCAAATTTTTTACAAATAAATATGTGAAAAGTGTGGCGTACATTTGTATTCAGCCCCCCTGAGTCAATACTTTGTAGAACTACCTTTCACTGCAACTACAGCTGCAAGTCTTTTTGGGGATGTCTCTACAAGCTTTACACATCTAGAGAGTGACATTTTTGCCCATTCTTCTTTGCAAAATAGCTCAAGCTCTGTCAGGTTGGATGGAGAGCGTCTGTGAACAGCAATTTATCAGTCTTGCCACATATTCTCATTTGGATTTACGGTAGGTCTGGACTTTGACCAGGCCATTGTAACATATGAATATGCACTAATCTAAACCATTCCATTGTAGCTCTGGCTGTATGTTTAGGGTCGTTGTCCTGCTGGAAGGTGAACCTCCTCCCCAGTCTCAAGTCTTTTACAGACTCCAACAGGTTTTCTTCTAAGATTGCCCTGTATTTGGCTCCATCCATCTTCCCATCAACTCTGACCAGCTTCCCTGTCCCTGCTGAAGAAAAGCATCCCCACAACATGATGCTGCCACCACCATGTTTCATGGTGGGGATGGTGTATTCAGGGTGATGTGCAGTGTTATGCCTTGTACCTACGATAGGATTTTCCGACAACAAATGTTGAATGTGAGCTTGTTGTCGGAAAGTCCGACCGTGTTTATGCTCCATAGAACATTTGTTGGTGGAATTTCCGCCAACAAATGTTTGAGAGCAGGTTCTCAAATTTTCTGACAACAACACTTGTTGGAAATTCCGAGAGTGTGCACACAATTCCGACGCACAAAAGTCCACGCATGCGCGGAATCAAGCAGAAAAGCCGCACTGGCTATTGAACTTCATTTATCTTGGCTCGTCGTACGTGTTGTACGTCACTGCGTTCTTGACGTACGGATTTTCCGACAACATTTGTGTGACCGTGTGTATGCAAGACAAGTTTGAGCCAACATCCTTGGGAACAAAAAACACAGTTTTTTTGTCGGAAAATCCTATCGTGTGTACGAGGCATTAGTGTTTTGCCAAAAAGTTCAATTTTGGTCTCATCGCACCTTCTTCCACATGTTTTCTGTGTCCCCAACATGGCTTCTTGCAAACTGCAAACGGGACTTCTTATGGTGTTCTTTCAACAATGGCTTTCTTCTTGCCACGCTTCCATAAAGGCCAGATTTGTGGAGTGCACAACTAATAGTTGTCCTGTGGACAGATTCTCCCACCTGAGCTGTGGATCTCTACAGCTCCTCCAGAGTTACAATGCGCCTCTTGGCTGCTTCTCTGATTAATTCTCACCTTACCCGGCCTGTCAATTTAGGTGGACGGCCATGTCTTGGTAGGTTTGCAGTTGTGCCATACTCTTTCCATTGTTGGATGCTGGATTGAACAGTGAGATGTTCAAATCTTGGGATATTTTTTTTATAACCTAACCCTGCTTTAAACTTCTCCACAGCTTTATCCCCGATCTGTCTGGTGTGTTCCTTGGCCTTCATGATGTTATTTGTTCACTAAGGTTCTCTACCTTAAGTTCAGGGCTTCACAGAGCAGCTGTATTTATACAAGTGGACTCTATTTACTAATCAGGTGACTTCTGAAGACAATTGGTTCCACTAGATATCAGTTAGGGGTATCAGAGTAAAGGGGGCTGAATACAAATGCACACCACACTTTTCAGATATTTATTTATAAAACATTTTGAAAACCAGTTATCATTTTCCTTCCACTTCACAATTATGTGCTACTTTGTGTTGGTCTATCACATAAAATCCCAATAAACTACATTTACGTTTTTGATTGTAACATGACAAAATGTGAAAAAATTCAAGGAGTATGAATATTTATTCAAGGCACTGTAGATGCTGCTCCTTATTAACACATGGGGTGGTGTGCTCCCTGTCCTATGCTGTGTCTGTGATAGACACAGCACAGACTAGTAAAGTTGGAGCTGCTGCTTGTAACCCTGCCCCAATTAACAACCCCCCCCCCAAACACACACACACACACTTCCCACTGTCCCTACTTCCCCGCTCAAATGAGTGCAGGAGGGAATGGAGAAGATCGGAAAACCTGCAGGCTTGGCTCATGCAGTGATGGGCAAAGGCACATGAGCTGTCAGCAGACAGTTCACATTCCATATTCCAGATCTGATCTGGTGGGGAGCTGCACCAGTTTTCTTCAATGAAAACGCAATCCCATTGTAAATAGGAGCAGACCCTGCGCCAGTTTGTATTTTACTCTGAAATAAAAACTGGTGTGGGTGGTGCAGAGAGACCTGAAACAAATCTATCCTCTTAGTTAATGTGGTGCACGCCACAAAAATCATCTTCCTAGGCCTTTATAATGGTTCATGAACTTTTGTTTTCCCCCAGTGTTGTGTTTGTTAAATGTTTGGGAGCCAATAACATCTTAATTGATTCTTTTGCAGGAACAGGAACAGCACAGTTTTTCAGAAAACGAGGGGCAATATAGGGCATGCAGGGAACTCACTCCACCCTGCAACCAGGTATTGTTGAATATATTTTGCTCTACAATTCCATGTTTTTATCCTTTGGAAAGTCTTTTATGGATCTGTATCATCAGCAAATCTGCCCTTGCTGATTTCATTCATTTTATTTTCTCCCTGATGAAGCTTACAGAAGAGAATGGTACAATTATTCTTTTGTAATATACATTTTATATGTTCATATTACATTTTATATTAAACATTAGTCCCTCATGCCCCCCACATACAGGTTCTGTATCAGTATTACAATGTATGAGGATTGTATTCTAGTTAACAATTATAATCAAGATAGGATAATTGGGCTTCCTCAGTCACTTTTGTTTGTAACACTTCCTACAGTGCCCCAGCAGATGATGATGCCATATTAATCAGAAATGATATAAAGAATAATAAACTGCAGTTATTTGTAACCCGGGACGTGTAGCTTTGAAATCGCTTTAATCTGTAAAATATTTTAATATTTCTGGCTGGGGCCAATCAGCACACCAGGTTGTCCTCGCCTCCACTTATTGCATCGTCCATCAATATGACACTATTGGCTGACTCAGGAATAGCGCACACCGATAATGACCTTCGGGAGCAGCGGGATGAACGCTCACAATAACCTGCATAACATCATTAACAGATTGCCATCCAGTTATATACATTAGAAGCCACGTTACGTTAAAAGCCGCGTAGTAAAAATCCTTGAAAAAATGAGTTCTTATGGAGTTCAGATTTAGGCTTCATGTACACGGGACATTTTAAAACCTCTCCTGAACGATGGAACTTGACAGCTAGTAACCGATGGTTAAAAACGTCTACAGGCGTTTACATGCCGTGTTTAGCCGCGTTTGCGTTTAGAAGCGTTTTTGCATTGTAAATGGTCGGAAATGTATCTCCATTAAAAAAACCTATGAATGAAACGTGGCTAAACACGAGTTACCGCGTTTACACACGTTTGCATGCTGTGAAAGCATTTGGCACTTCAAATGCCAATAAATTTCCATCCTAAACGCATTTTTTTGCTTTAAAAAAATGCCACGAAACTCAACTGCATCGAAACGACTATAAACTGCTCAATGTACTGATAAGATAACATAGAGGAGAGTTCAGGGGCTGCTGAAAAAAATGCCCAACTGCTCCTAAACATCAGTTTATCAGCAGCAGTGTACATGAGGCCTAACAGAGCAAAATACGCAAACTACACAACAGATTGCTTGTGACAATCTGGGCAGGTAGGAGTTAACAGCAGAGCGATATGAGAACTTTCGACATCAGAATTGCCGGTTCTCACGTGTCATTTCCTGCCATCTGAGAAAAAAAAAAAAAAACAGGAAAAATTTTAGCAGTTTCTCACTGGGGATGATTGGAGTGATTTTGACGATTTCACATTTGCCAAATTCTCATCAGAAATGGCTGCTAATTTTGCCATACATACTGCATTGGCATTACAAAAAGTTCCCAGTGTGACGTGCTAATGTTGATAAACAAAAGTCACATGATCATGGTTGCATGACTTTTGTTTAATAACAATCAAGCCACTGGTCACAAGGTCCGCAAGGATATGGTGATCACATGACATTTGTTGATAAACAAAGCAATGTGATCACTCATGATGTGCTGAAATAAGTCGCTCTGATTACTTTATGCAGAATCGCCGGCCCTAAAAAGGGATATCTTGATTGTTGCTGCAGCCGCAGTGATGACCGAGATATTACCCTTCCCGTCCGAGGATGTTTATAAATGTACCATGGACGGGAAGTGGTTAAAGAAACAGTAACGACAAAGTATTAGTGTGTTTCTCTAATGCTTGAGTATTGTTATTTGAATATTATAAATGTATGTATAAAAATAACATACAAAATAGAAAAAACACAAATATATTCTGTGTGATTGGTTTAGGGCACTGGGGAAGGAGGGGACGGGTTGGGGGGAGAAAGGAGGCAGAAGGGTGCTGTGTTAAGAATTGTTTAGGATGCCAGGAGAGGGGTAGCGGGGGCAGAGTACTGGGTAACCTAAGTCAGCTTTGCCCCCTTTACGATACAATATCTGTTCACTTCAATTTGATTCAGTTCATTTTATAAGACACTGTACTAAACAATTCCCCTTTACATGTTTAATGAGTATGACAAGGAACAATGGACTCTTATGGACTTCCTACTATCCTTGTCCTTGTGCTGGCACTGTGCCTTGGCTATCAGTCTAAAATCTGGTGGTTACCAGCGTGTCCACACACTTCTCTGGCTGGACTCACCACATTTCATCCCCTGTGCCTGACAAGGAGAAGGCCATATATACCCCTCCCTCTTATCCATGTGTTGTTTTTCCTCTGGTCAGTCCCCTTTCAGGTTAGCTAGTCTTGTCTCCACTTCCTTATGTTGGATTGCCTGGCTTTGTATGCCCCCATCCCATATACAGCCTCCTGAGCCTCCTGTATGCAGACATGTTACTCTTCAGATCAGAAATCATATTCGTTCCCTTAGTAAACCAACATCTGGTTGCTATTGCCGATTCTTCAGAGGGAGTGGTGTCACTATCACGGTGGTGTGGTGGAAGAATAGAAGATTTTTCACACAAGAAGATTGAATAACAACTGTTGAACTTGATCATTTATTTCTTGTAATTTATTATTTATAGTGACACTTTTCACTGGGTGTTAAATTTCTTTTCATGATAAAATTAATATTTTTCGTGACACTATTATTATTAATATTTTTATGCATAAGTAGAGGGTCATAGGCATTATACTGCTCTGACCCATTATTTTACACAATTTATATTAGCGCCGCTATCTCTATCTGTACACGTGTGAGAGGTATAGTTTTGGGATTTTGATCAGTTTATTTAAAGGTCTTACCTTGCCTTCTTTTGGAATTCAGGTGATTGACATTAGACACGACGAATGGGGTGGAGAAGGAGCGGCTCTTACTGATGTTTACCAGAAGGTTGTTGTTCCATGAGTCGGAACTGCCGCTGCAGAGAGATGATTGGATCATTACCAACATAACAACAACAACCCCCAAAGTTTCCTAAGTTATATCCATCTGAACTGAGGATTCGTACAAAGGTCTTACAGAGGGAGCCATTTGCATCTTCAGGTGTTGTTCCCATGGAGCTCCCTACTCATAGCGCAACTTGTATAAAATGTGATCCCTCCTCAACCCACCAATTTTACACATTGTCTATACCCAGCCATTCTTCAGAATGAACACTGGAGGGTACATAAAGGAGAGCCCAAATAGTCCATCTGCTGGATTGTCAGTTTTCATTCCATGCATACAGCAGTTTAATGCAATTACCTTGAGGATGTTGTGTCAGTGGGCTTAATACTACCACTGCGGTCTCGTCTCACTGGCGCCGGTTCCAGGGTCGGTAATCCGGTGGCAGAGGTGGTTGTGGTCCAGGTTGAAGACACTCGGCGTAAAAGTCCCGATGGAAGACTTCTCCGTAACCTCTACAAACATGTGGGGAGACATAACAAAAGTAGTATTTCAAATGAATTATTTAGATACAATTTGTTAATTTCAATCAATTAGCTAATGTGGGGCGGTTACCCATCAGCAACCAATCATTACTTTATTCTCCACGAGATGAAACAAATGGTTTTAGTGGTTGTTATGAATAATGGTTTCATATGGAGAATCAATCCCAGGAAGGAAATGCTACCTATAGAGAAATGGCTAGAACAGCCTTTCTCCACCTTTTGACCCTAATGCCCTGTACACACGGTCGGACTTTCTGACGGAATATGTGCGATCGGAGCTTGTTGTCGGAAATTCCTACCGTGTGTGGGCTCCATCAGACTTTTTCCATCGGAATTTCCGACATAGAAAGTTTGAGAGCATGCTATAAAATTTTCCGACAACAAAATCCGATCCTTTAAATTCCGATCGCATACTCAGAATTAATTAAGAGACGAAAGCTATTGGCTATTGCCCCGTTTATAGTCCCGACGTACGTGTTTTACGTCACCGCGTTCAGAACGATCGGATTTTCCGACAACTTTGTGCGACTGTGTGTATGCAAGACAAGTTTGAGCCAACATCCGTTGGAAAAAAAGGATGGATTTTGTTGTCGGAATGTCCAATCAATGTCCGACCGTGTGTACAGGGCATAAGTCTTGAGGAACCCCTGCTAAAACCATTTCACAGGGGAGAATGTCCCATACATTGGTGGTCAGAAGGCCACCACTAAAGATCATTGGTGTCTCGCCTCTGCCTGGGACAAGTGGTGTTGGTCCTGGAACTATGCAGGCTCCATCAAAGGGGAGGTCAATCAACCACAGCTCAAGGAACCCCAATCAACCACTGGAGAAACCTTAAGGTTCCATTGAATCCTGGTTGGGAATGGCAGGGCTACTACAATTACATGATCATTCCCAGTGTTGCCAAAAATTTCCAGTGTCATCCCATTGATACTACCCAGGATGATGTTGGGAAAAGGATATGAAAGGAAGTTTATAATATGACTTCATCCTTTAGTTATAGGAGTAGGGGGATAAGGAGTCTGGTAAATTATTTTACATAGCCATAGTTGCAGGAAGGAGATTTTTTTTTTTTTACATTTTATTGACCATTAAAGCTGTATGAAACAAAAATGTAATTTGAATTAGGTTATCCTGCAGAACAACATTAGTAGCAAATATATAATATAATATATATAATATATTCATGGTATCAGTTCTGACCTTTGGTATAGTCATCTTCTCCCCCTTTTCAGAGCCCTCCTCCGAGTCGGAACATGTAGAGTTCTCACTGAAGGTGACAAGGGGGTTCACCCTGGGCTTGTGAATGGGCTGGAAGTTGAGCTGGGTGCTCAGGAGGTTGCTGACTGCCCTCAGGGAAGTGCACACGTGAGGCGGTAATGACGGTTCAGCTAAGAGGTCTGTGATGAGACCATGAGCTTCGCCCATAACAGCGATATCTACAGTGATGGTGGTACCTGAAGACTGGAGAAACACAACAAATTATACATCACTAAATCAATCCCCCCCCCCTTCATTGTTTTTCCCATATATTGTGTGATTCTATCCAACTCTTTTATGTATCAAGGGACAGACCCAGGAAGATTCACTCGACAGCAAACGAACCCTTGGACACAAATATGAAAACATAAAAAAAAAAAAAAATAACAAATTAAGCACCAACACAGAAAATTGTGTGTAACAAAAAAAATGAACTATAATAAATATTTTGTCAAGAAAAGAAAAATACCTAAAACATTTAAAAGAAAAAAAAAGTATTATACGGAAATAAGTCATTTTATAAACTCACCAAAGCTGATTTACTAAGGGCTCATTTGCACTTGTTGCAATAGCAATGCACCTGTGGTGCGATGCAGTGCCATTCATTGTGAATGGCACCCTATTGCACAGAGTGCAACACAGAAAGCACTACAAAAACAAATATACAATGCATTGTCATGCCCTGCTTTGTTTAAAAAGGGTCATGCACTTTTTCCATTCGCTGTAGTGCATTGGCACCCCATTCATATTGAATAGACAGCCTTGATCAATACACGCTAATGTGTCTATTAACGCACCGTAATGGAGCACTTAGGCTTCATTGATATGTCCTATAAATTCCAGAGAACGGATTCCTGTGAAAGAAAGAGCAGACTCGTGTGGCTGGAATCACAGGCGGTAGCAGACAGCTGGGAAGCCTGTACAAAGCAATGACAGGCTAAATGGCATAGCAGCTGTTCACATGTATGAGCACATCTAGTGATTACCTGTGGCTAGAATGATTGGTAAATTGCGTCCAGAGCTGGTTATCCAACCATAGCCCCAGGTAACCACTAACAAAACTAAAAGGGTAAGGGGAGGGGGAAAGGGAACAGGGATACTAGGTATATAGAATATCCAGAGGGAAAGTAGTTACTTCAGCAATCAATTGGTCAGAAAGTACTTCTTATCAAAAATAACAATTTATTGGGTATATATTAAAACCAGTTACACATACTGAGGCCATCAGTAAAAAGCATACACACTATGGAAAGTGCAAAAACCATGGTTTTCAAGAGATGTAACTTGAGACAAGACAACATATAGGACAAAAAACACACAAACCAGCACCGACACGGTCCTGACTTGATATGATGGTCAGCGGCAATATATCCAATTAAATCGCAGCAGTGACTCGTTGGTGTTGCAAACGAGTGAAAAATAATAATGTAACAGTATAGTTTGGTATGCCGCTGAGCATCATATAGCTAGGGAAACATGGGGGGCAGAGAGGCACAGAAGGCACAGAAAGGGACGGGAGAAATGGCCGGGAGTGTGGGTTGACCCTGAGCATAGAGTATGGACCTAAAAAGTGGCTGCAGCCATGGGGTTAAGAATGCATGATGGAAGAATCATAAAGTGCAAATATCACTGGTGGACAAGTTCACATCATTGTGTTGAGTGGATGAAGTCACAGTCCCCTGTATGTATTAACAGTCTCATATGCTGTTCACAGGGTGCAGTGATTCAATCAATGGTGGAAGCACCTTACTTCAGTATACAGATATTAAACACTACAGTCACGGCCTGCTAGGGGTGTTCATACATTACCACCCTTGGATTGTAGGGAGCACTGGTCCAGGCTCGGTGTCCGTGTTGTGGTAGCGGAGTCAAGGTGACTGAAGTGTCAGTGGAATTCCGTCAGCTGACAATACCAATCACACTGGATTGGCGGTCCTCATCCTTAATATATACCCAATAAATTGTTATTTTTGATAATAAGTACTTTCTGACCAATTAATTGCTGAAGTAGCTACTTTCCCTCTCGATATTCTATATACCGAATATCCCTGTTCCCTTTCCCCCTCCCCTTACCCTTTTAGTTTTGGTACTGATTTCTTTAGTTAAAGCAATAACACCACGCCTGGTGTATGGTCAGATTATGATCGGCCATTGTACTGATCAACTTTTAACACTGAACTTGCCTCCTGTCCTTCTTCCCCCATTCCCCACCTTATATACCAGGTAACCACTAAGGCTGGGTTCACACCATTGCAAATTGGATGTGAGTTCCCCGCATCCAATTCAAAATAGCAGGAGATTTTGACCGGCTCTCTATGGAGCCGGTTCACATATCTCTGCAGCAGGTCCAGTGCGTTTGTCTATTGGTCGGTTTCAGGTCTGAATTCAGGCCAAAATGCGGGCTGAAATTGGACCTGAAATGGTGAACGGGGACGCACCAGACCCCTGCTGTAAGACGGATGTGGCGATGGTGTGAACCCAGCCTGAATGTTTATATAAATATGAACAGCAGCAGACAGCCTGTCATTGCTTTGTACAGGTTTCCCAGCTCCTGCTGTTTGCAGCCACCCATGATTGATTCCAGCTCTAAGAATCCACTGATCCTCATTGCAGGGATCTGCTGTCCAGACCTTATAGGATGTGTAAATGATGCCTTGTGAATGGGACCCTCACTCAAATACTGTGTGATAGCCAATCATGTGAAAAGCAAATTCCTGCTCACTGTAAATATCCAATCACATGCAGATGCTTTTTACACGACTGGATAATTGAAGTACCGTATATACTCGAGTATAAGTCGTTCCGAGTATAAGTCGAGGCCCTAATTTACCACCAAAAAAATGGGAAAAACTTATTGACCCGAGTATAAGACGAGGGTGAGAAATGCACAGCTACTGTAAGTGGAAAAGAGGGTCAACAATGCCCATTTGCAGCATCACTGTGCCCATTTGCAGCCATAGGTCCCCTGAACTTCAAACTCGGTAGTTAAGGGTTCCTAGATGCCCCCTAGCTGCAGCCAAAATTTGGGGTCTCTGAACCCAAAGGGTCCCGAAATGACATTGCTGCAGATAGACACAGTTGACCGAATTTGGGGCCCCGTATCTTGGGGCCACTTAGTGCTAAGAACCCCAAATTTGGTGTGCAAACCCAGTGGAACTAGCACCATAAAATTCCCAAAGCTGGGGATTCTAGCACCAAGTGGCCCCAAGATACAGGGCCCCAAAATCAGTTCAGAAAATGTCAAGCACTTTTTTGCAGCAGAGAATGACATTTTCTGAACCAGTTTTGGGGCCCCGCATCTCAGGGCCACTTGGTGCTAGGAACCCCAGCTTTGGATAGTTTATGGTACTAGTTCCACTGGGTTTGCACACCAAATTTGGGGTTCCTAGCACCAAGTGGACCTGAGATATGAGGCCCCAAAGTTGGTTCAGAAAATGTCAAGCACTTTTCTGCAGCAGAGAATGACATTTTCTGAACCGATTTTGGGGCCCCGTATCTCGGGGCCACTTAGTGCTAGGAACCCCAGCTTTGGATATGTTGTGGTACCAGGTCCACTGGGTTTGCATACTAAATTTGGTGTTTCTAGCACCAAGTGGCCCTGAGATACGGGGCCCCAAAGTCGGTTCGGAAAATGACATTTTTTTACTGCTTGACTCGAGTATAAGTCGAGGGGGGCACTTTCAGCACAAAAAAATGTGCTGAAAAATTCGACTTATACGGTAAATATTTACACAATTTCCTGAGTGAAGATTCTCTACTCCTTCAGTAAATCAGCTCACTGTGTAAGAATATAATGATGACCCCTGTCAAAGCTGGCCCTGAGACAGTTTTTTTTTTTTTTTTTTAAAGACACAATTTTGTGTGCCAGTGACATTGAAAGCTCTCAATATTGTTCTTTAAAGCGGAACACTGGTGAAAAAAAATGACATATATGATGCAATCTGTCAGTGGCATTACCACAGCAGTTTTGGATTTCTGAGTCCCCATGTAGCTTTATTACATATTCATCCTGCCAGCAGAGAGATTATTTTTCCACTTCCTGTAACAGGGCGACAACGCTGTTTGTTCTGCAGTGAAATCACACATCAGCGTTGTCACCCTTTGGACAGGTGGGCAACATGTCGTTTCAGATGTACTTTAAGAAGGGGTTGTTTAAAAGGCAAAAAGGGTAAAAGTAAAAGAAGGGGTTAAGTATAATTTTTAGGCAGTTACAGCAACAGTTTTTTTCTTATATTTTTTTCTTATGGGGTGGGTGGTTTGTTTTTATGTCAGTTAATAGGCTCACCAAGCTTTGACACAGAAAATAACTGCCCCTGAGCTACTTTTGGGCTCCCAAGATGCAGCTCAGTGCAGTGGTGGTGGTGGTGGGGGGGGGGGTGTTGTTTATTCTGGGCCTATCATGAAACTGGGACCCCGGGAAGATGCAATGCCAGCTAGTGTGCCTGTAGGGGTCTCTAGAAAGGACAGATGCATTTTCTTTTACTTCTCACTAAAACAAGATTTAATAGAAAGTAAAAGTCAAATTAGCATTGTGGGAGGAGTCCTGTGCTATGGGAGGAGTTGTGGGAAGAGTTCTGCGCTGTGTAAGGAGTTCTTTGCTGTGGGAGAAGTTCTATGCTGTGTAGGTTTGCCACCTGTCTGGGATTCACCAGGATAGTCTGAGTTTTGGATCATGTGTCCGGGTTTCATCCGCCCTGAAACCCAGACACATTATTCAAACCAGACTGTGGTTGAGGGATGGACAGTATTGGGGTACTCAGTACCATTCAGGTGATGATGGGAAGGAGGATCGGTGGTTCCCCTCCCCTCACCCCCATTTTCTGGCTTTTTATCCTCACAAATCCCTGGCAGAGGATGTTGGTGGAATTGGCCTGAAACCCTGACACATTATTCAGACAGGACTGTGGGCAGAGCTTCAGGGGGCCTGTCCCACCTTCCTGTGTTTTTAGAACCAACTGGCTGTATTTTACTTCTGCAGCAGCCAAATGTCGTCTCCTCCTATCCCTCCTGCTGGCTTTCAGCTGCTGCAGGAGTAAAAAACAGCCTCCACTGCCCTTCCTGTCCAGCTTCCTCTTCCTTCTGCTGCCCCCGCGCTCCTGTGTGCTCCCATTTGCTTTTCGAAAGTTTTCGGTTTTGGCTTGAAGAAAAGATGGCAACCCTAATACTGTGGGAGGGGTTTTGTGCTGTGGGAGGGGTTTTGTGCTGTGGGAGGGGTTTTGTGATGTGGGAGGGGTTTTGCCTTGTTGGAAAAGTTCTCTGCTGTGGGAGGAGTTGTGTGAAGAGTTCTGTGGTGTGGGAGGAGTTAGTGTTGCACTGTGGGAAAAGTTCTGGGGCCTTCAGCTAAAACCCGCTGATAGAGATCTCTTCAGCTCTCAAATATTGGGTGTGGCATACAAGAACAGCTCATTTGCATATTAGCAAAACAGATTCAGATCTTAGTTCTAGATTGCAATAAAAATAAACTGGATGTGTTTCCAATTACACAAAATATAAGTGGCTATTATTATTTATGCGTAACATTGTAGACTGTTGATCTCATGCTCTATATCAGGACTTCTCCAGAGCCTCTCCCATCCTCTGGAACTCCCTGCCCCGGTATATCCGATCAGCCCCTAACCTGTCCACCTTTAGGAGATCTCTGAAAACTCACTTATTCAAGGAAGCCTATCCCACACCCACATAACAACTGTCCCCGAGCCACCCCCATCCAATCATACCCCGCATCTTTTACCTTTTGTACTACCACCCCCTCCCTTTAGAATGTAAGCTCTATGAGCAGGACCCTTCTGTATTGAACTGTACTGTAATTGTGCTGTTCCCACTCTACATTGTAAAGCACTGCGTAAACTATTGGCGCTATATAAATTGTGAATAATAATAATAATAATCTAGGGCAGCCTTTCTCCACCTTTTTTAACGTGGAGGAACCATTGATATAACTTTTGTGCTTCAGGGAACCCCTGCTAATATATATATACAGCTCATAGTACATTAGTTTGATGGTCAGTGGGAAGAGTGCTCCTTACATTTGTGATCATTGGGAGGAATTACCCCCTTACAGATAGCTAAAAAGATCAATAGTGTCAGCATTCTTTATAAGGGTTCTGAGGATGCGGCAAGGTGTTTAGTTGTATTTTTCGTCTTTTTTAACCTAGGGACAATAGCTATGTACATAGAAAGAGTCAGAAATTATAGCAATCTACTAATAGATCTCTATCACATTACAGAACAACCCACTTCTAATTTCACGCTGCGCCCCCTGTAATCACCCCCCCCCCCCCCAATAGTGTCTGTGCGTACATTTCAATGTGGGGGGAGCTGATCTGTTCCCACGACCACCAAACGCTGAGAAGTGTCAGCTCTGTCCACACTGCAGATCATCACACAGACAGCCGCGCCAATCTATCTCCCTGCTGTACAAATATTGCCTGGCCTGGAGCGCAGCCACTTGGCCACAGTTCAGCGTGTGAATTCCCAACGGTGCGGTCTGCGCTGCGACTGTGAGAGCAACATTGGTGCCAGAGACAAGAAAAATAGGGAGACGAATTCCAGTCTGACGATTGAGAGAGAGACTTTATCTGAGTTCTATAGAATCATCTGACATCCTGCAGACCCACCGCCATCTTCACCCCACTAAGTATATTGTGCTCTCCCAAGTAGTCTTATAGATAGAAATGTTCTTGTGCCGGTACTTTCCCAGATATACACTCACTGGCCACTTTATTAGGTACACCTTGCTAGTACCAGGCTGGAACCCCTTTTGCCTTCATTCTTCATGACAAAGATTCAACAAGGTGTTGGAAACATTCCTCAGAGATTTTGGTCCACATTGACATGATAGCATGGTGCAGTTGCTGCAGATTTGTTGGCTGCACATCCATGATGCGAATTTCCCGTTCCACCACATCCCAAAGATGCTCTATTGGATGAGATCTGGGGATTGTGGAGACCATTGGAGGAGTACAGGGACTTCATTGTCATTTTCAGGAAACCAGTGGTGAGATGATTTGAGCTTTGTGACATTGTGCATTATCCTGCTGGAAGTAGTCATCAGAAGATGGGTACACTGTAGTCATAAAGGGATGGACATGGTCAGCAACAATACTCAGGTAGGCTGTGGTGTTTAAACAATGCTCAATTGGTACTAAGGGGCCAAAAGCATGCCAAGAAAATATCCCCCCCACACCATTACACCACCACCAGCCTGAACCGCTGATACAAGGCAGGATGGATCTATGATTTTATGTTGTTTACTCCAAATTCTGACAATACATCTGAATGTCGCAGTTGAAATCGTGACTCATCAGACCAGGCAACATTTTTCCAATCTTCTATTGTCCAATTTTGGTGAGCCTGTGTGAATTGTAGCCTCAGTTTCCTGTTCTTAGCTGACAGGAGTGGCTCCCGATGTGGTCTTCTGCTGCTGTAGCCCATCTGCTTCAAGGATCAATGTGTTGTGCATTCAGAGATGGTATTCTACATACCTCGGTTGTAACAAGTGGTTATTTGAGTTATGCCACATACACACGAGCGGATTTTCCGTCGGAAAAAACTTGGTTGGTTTTTCCGACGGAAGTCTACTCAAGCTTGCCTTGCATACACACGGCCACACAAAAGTTCTCTGGACTTTCGACCATCAGGAACGCGGTGACGTACAACACTACGACGAGCCGAGAAAATGAAGTTCAATGCTTCAGAGCATGTGTCGAATTGTTTCCGAGCATGCGTAGGAATTTTGCGCGTCGGAATTTGTACAGACGATCGCATTTTCAGACAGGAACTTTTTCTGACCAAAAAATTGAGAACATGCTCCTAATCTTTTTTACTTGCGGAAATTCCGCCAGCAAAAGTCCGATGGAACATACACATGGTCGCATTTTCAGACCAAAAACTCTCATCAGACTTTTGCTGGCCGAATTTCTGATCGTTTGTACGCAGCATAACTGTTGCCCTGCTATCATCTCGAACCTGTCTGCCCATTCTCCTCTGACCTCAACAAAGCATTTTCATCCACGCAACTGCCGCTCACTGGATATTTTCTCTTTTTCAGACCAGTCTCTGTAAACCCTAGAGATAGTTGTATATGAAAATTCCAGTAGATCAATCATTTTTTGAAATACTCAGACCAGCCTGTCTGGCACCAACAACCATGCCACGTTTAAAGTCATCCCTTTCTTACCCATTCTGATGCTCAGTTTGAACTTCAGCAAGTCCTCTTCACCATGTCTAGATGCCTAAATGCATTGAGTTGCCGCATGTAATTGGCTGATTAGCAATTTGTGTTACCAGGTGTACCTAATAAAGAGGCCGGTTAGTGTAAATGTTCCAACATTGGTACTCTCATAGAATGGAATGATAGGTTACACCTCGTCCTGGTGTTCAGCTTCCAAACAAGACGTACACCTGAGACCTCTGCCTTTATCAGATCCCATTTGCTGTCAAATGTCTGCAGCTCTGAAGAAGCTGCAATCAAAGGGGGTAATTGGCTTTCTGTCTGGGTGCATCTGGAATCAAAGGCAGATGGCCAGTCCAATGCAGTCTAAACAGGAAACATTACATCACGGGAGGCCAGTGCCTACGGTAAATGGCTCACCCAGACCTGATCCTAGACACGACAATCACACACTGATCCCCCACACCAGCCCCCCCAATGATGTCTCACTTCTCTTGTTGCACTCTCCAAAACAATAAAAGACACATCTGCCAAATTGACCAGGTCATTTTCTGTACTGATTTCCCTAACAGAGTGGCTGAGAGGTGGAAGAAGCTGATGAATAGTGATAATATCCACCCATAAATAATAAGCTATTTCTTAAAGGATTGAGTGAAGACTTTACACAAACTCTGAGATTTAAGGAATGCCAGTTGTCCAACATCCCTTGGACAGGTCTACAGCTTCCACCGTCCCTGTACCTCCAGCAGGTGGTGCCGTCCTCCCTCCAATTCTGCTGTCTGAAGTTGAACATTTTCTGCGATTTGCCATGTGGATGGAGCAGACTCTGAAGTCGGAAAGTTGTGTTTTTCCTTCGGGGCCTTTCCCCTGTTCATGGCGGATATAATTCTCACCTGTGATAACATCTCAAAGCGGGAATCGCCCAGGAGAAACTCTCAGGCCGAGCAGCATGGACATGAAACAATTAATAGTGCAGGGAATCTGATATCCTTCTAAGCTCTTCTCATATACAGCTTAGGAGGAACTCCAACCCTGTAAATCGCTATCCTGGAACAGTCCTGTCAGTTGGATGCTTTGACTTTGATTGGCTAGATGCTTGTTCCTGCCCAGTGACTGACATGGTAGTGAAGCCTCCATAAGTATGACACCCCAGAACTGGCACCATTAAATACAATTCCTCCATGGAGACCTTATAATTCCATCTTTGCAGGTTCATAAGAGAATGGCAATGGAGCCAGAACCTCAGTACAAGTAGGTCACTGTTGTCTATGACCTGCTATACAATAAGACTATTCAAACCTTCTGTGTGATGAGTCCCCCATTACGTCTTCGGCTCTCAGCACCCGATTTGAAACTTACAGATGACTTGTGAGCAACCAGGGTTTTTTTCCCCCTTCCCTTTTCCTTCCCCTTTCTCTTTTTTTGCATCTATCGGATTATATATATATATATATGCACTTTTTTGCAGACACAAGTATATGTACCCTACATTGGCTCCTGATGAGTGGAAAGAACCCACGAAACGCGTAGAACCCCCTTTTTCCCATGCTATGCTATTCCTACCATCTGACCATACTTGCTTTTACAATCATGATTTATTATGGACTTTTTATATCACTTTGAGAGGTCTAGGTTACCAACCAACACCACCCACACCACGGTGGTGGAGTGTTATGTATGTATATATTTGTACCATGTGTCACTAATAAGCAATACTATTTATTCACTGTATTTTGATATGACTCAACATGTGTATATGTACCAATAAACATTGATTTTCTTTTTATTACAGTATAGCCTGTGTTTCATTTAAAGTCCAAAATTTCCCCTCTCTTTTGCAACCTTCTGTATGAGGAGCGAGCACTTTGTCCAAAATTTGAACCAATCAGTACGGGTTCTGTTTCATGTATCAAAGCCAATCATAGTGTTTGTTTACAATGCAGTTGTCAATGAGCCTTACAAAGACAGCACAGTGACAGCTAAAGCCAGGGGGGCTACAACTGACACAGTGCAACACAGTGTGTGAAACAAATAACTGAAATTGTGAAAAAAAATAAAATAAAAATATTACAATCAGTTTTTTTTGTGCTGAATTTTTTTTTAAAAATGCATTTTTTAACACTGTTTCCCTTTGTCAGCTTATAATAAAAAAACACAAGCAGGATGTTTATTAAAAATAGTTTGCAGAAATAAAAGCCTTACACGTCCATTAAAAAAAAAAACAATATCAAAAGTAGTACCTAATGCATACTGATGCTGCTAAATCTGATCTGGGCTTCTAGAGTTCAATAAGCTCTGGTCATGAAGAGATAAGATGAAGAGAACAACATTCCGAAGCTCCAGAAATAGGAAGTTACCCTGATGATGTCATAATAAGGACTTTAATAGATACCGACCCAAGAACTTTAACCCTAAAAAGCCCCACAGATAAACAATAGTTCGGCTATTGTAATTTTCAGCACAACTCCAGATGGATGTAATTCCAGGGCTGTTAAAATAAAGGGGCTAAAATGTTTGTCCCAGGGCAAACAACAAAGTCAATATATTTTAGCAATGGAGGCTAATAATTATTAATGGATATTAGCCTATACAGCTTTTCTAATGAGTCCCAGCAAGCCAGAGTCACACATACTGACAATTCCAAATGGTAAAAAAAAAACGTTATCACTACTGCAGAAATTATTCACATTAATATATATATATATATATATATATATATATATATATATATATATATATATATATATATATATTACATATATTATACATATATTATATATTACATTATATTATATAAAACAAATCATCCAGCAGGGATGGTGGGAGTCCCTCATAATGGGCACAGCAGGTGTACAGTCCCAGGAACTCAGCACAGGGATGGTAGGAACCCTCATAAAGGGCACAGCAGGCATGCAGACCTGGGAACTCAGCACAGAGATGGTGGAAGCCCTCATATTGGGCACAGCTGGTGTGGAGAGCTGGAAACTTAATGCAGTGATGGTGGGAGCCCCTCATATTGGACACAGAAGGCATGGAAACCCAGGAAGTCAGCACAAGGATGGGGGATCCCCTCATATTGGGCACAGCAGATGTGCAAAGCTGGGAACTCAGCACAGGGGTGGTGGGAACCGCTCATAATGGGCACAGCAGGTGTAGACCTGGGAACTCAGTGCAGGGATGGTGAGAGCCCTTCATGGTGGGCACAGCATGTGCTCTGGGTGGGGAGGGGGACACAGAGTGCATATATGGACAGACATGGATAAGACTTGGACAAACCACAGATAGGACAAAGACAGGACATGGAAAAGACATGAAGAGAACATAGATAGGACATGGAAAAGATATGGACAAACCATGCATAGGATACAGACAGGACAGAACATGGATAGGACTAGGACAAGGAATGGACAGGACTCAGAGAGAACAAGTATAGCACACAGACAAGGAACAGACAGGACATGGACAGGACAAGGGGACACGGGGCTGGGAAGGGACTAGTAGAAGGAAATAAGTACCTGACAAGCACATTCCTCTCTGTTTTTAATTTGTTCTTCCAGTAGGAATGAGTTTAGAAATAAACAGACAAAGCATCCTTGCTGGTAACGCTGTGCCATATAATACAGAACCAGATAAGAGTCGTCACCTCACCCTGTTACCAGGTCCTGGGACTGCAGAGCTGAACAACGGAGTCCTTCCATCACCCGTCCCTGATATAAGTGACAATTGTGGGAACGCGGTGTTCAGAAGGTGACGGGACATCAAACACTGCGCACAGATCTGGACTGCCTGACGTGATTTGTGCCCCTCACCTGCTTCCTCTTTTCTGCTCAGATGATGACATGTTTATCACAATATATAAATTTATAGACTCATTTATGAATATGTGGAGAGAGGGAAGTGCAGGGCAGACAGTAAATCTCTAAGGAGAGGTGAATATCTCCCACCTGAACATGGAGGACACCCTACCTGAGACAACCCTGTATGTACAGTACATGCTCCTCCATGGAAGCCCCACACTGCGTATCCATTTATATTTCTGATGTGATTTTCAGATTTCACAAGCTGGACATTGTAGATTGCCATGGAAATTCTCATATTCTAATGTTCTGTATGTCAGACAGTGCAACTGGTACCTATGCTGAATGTCTGTAAACAGACAAGCCACCCACACAATGCATTGTTTCCTATCAACCTCAGTGACTGCATAAGCTGATATGGAGGGAGAGAAACAGTAAAGTACAGTCACTGCAGAGCACTGCAAGAGAGCAGCTCCAAAACTCTCCATTTATTATAACTATAAACTGTACATTAAAGGAAAGGTCCCTCAAGCCGCACATCACTGCAAATCCACTCATGGAGAAATATGTGGCAGCCTCAGTCTGGGCTCTGGCCAGGCCACACCTCCAACATGTTTTGCTCCGCCCCCCAGAGCTAAAGCGTTTGTTACCCCAACACTTCATATTCCTGATATGTGGCTGCTGTACCATGTACTTGTATGAGAATGTATCCTATTCTCTTTGTATTGCTTCCTTTTTGTAAAATCCCTGGTCTTCCTGCCAGTCCCTCTGCTTTCCTAATAAAAACTGACCACACTAAGCAGGAGAACACACCGTGGTCAGTTCTCTAGCTATGATGGGAACGCAGTGTGCTCTCCTCCAATGATCAGACTTGTTCTGACACGCCCCTGCTGCACAGCTAATCACTGGCAAGCTCAGTCAGCCAATCAGGGGGGGGAGGGGGCGGGGCCAGGTCGGGGCTCCGTGTCTGAATGGATACATGGAGCTCTGACTCGACTTGGGTGACCCCTGTAGCAAGCTGCTGGTGGGAGAGGCACTCAAAGGAGGGAGGGGCTAGGAGAAAACCGAGAAGAGGAGGATCCGGGCTGCTCTGTGCAAAACCAACTGCACAGAGGAGGTAAGTATAACATGTTTGTTATTTAAAAAAAAAAAAACAAGCCTTTACCATCACTTTAATATAGGAATTTTTACATCAAAGTATTTTTTTTTTCTTATGCCGCGTACACACGACTGGACTTTGCGTCAGACTAGACTCTGACGGTCTTTCCGATAGAGTTCCCATGGAGTTCCGCTGAAACGGACTTACCAACACATGATCACACCAAGGTCCGTTCGTTTAGAACGTGATGACGTACGACGGGACTAGAAAGAGGAAGTTCAATGGCCAGTAGCCAATAGCTGCCCTTGCGTCGTTTTTGGTCTGACTAGCATACAGACAAACAGTTTTCCCGATAGGGGTTGAGTCCATCGGAAAGATTTGAAACATGTTTCTATTTCTGCTGGAAAGTCCGGACGTGTGTACGCGGCATTAGGCTCAGAAGATATCATCCATCTAGTGCAGGCAGGAGGAAGAATTTCCTTAGCCTCCTCCTCCCAGTGATCCGACTGCAACATTGTAACTTTGCAGGAAGTCATAAGGTGAGAGGCTACAACAGAGGCTGATCTGTGTCAGACATTTGTGAACACCAAGAACGGCACAGGTTCCAGGATTTATGTGATTGTGTCATGTTTGAGCTGACATCTCAGTGCAGGAAGTAGATGGTGACCCTGGATGATGGCAACACAAAGATGGAGCCAACCTTCTGGAGGAAAAAGGCAGATGAACACAGCCTGACCCATGGGGCTACTGCTGAAATACAGCACTGTGCTGCCACCTATGACGTTTCACAAACTTAGAGCAGTATCGATCCCAAATGCAAACATTTCTTATTGCTTACAATGATCAGCTTTTGATTATTCATGTAAAACCTTTATCCTCAAAGAAGAAAAAACACTGTTGCTGTAACTGGACTGTGTGAGCTGGAGCATGAGCATGGCTTCAGTTTGTTAGTGTATCCAAATCTGCTAGAACATCTAACATTCCCCTCCTGTCCAAAGGTGCCCCTGTGCTCCTTCATCTAGAGTGTCACATGAGAGATCTTACTGGCCAGATCACTAGGTGACAACAGATGCAAAAAAGCCTAAAAAAACAAACAAACAAAAAAAACAAATGCAGCCACCCTATCTAAGGATTGATAAGCTGCAATATATTACATTTTTGGTTTTCGGTTTAATACCCCTTCATTGGTTTATGATTAGGCTGCCACCCTGTGGTCATTTTTTTAATGACACTCAATTTTCTGTGCATCTTCCCTCCTATATGATGGAACGTCCTTCCCACCTCATTGTGAGTTCCTGTATTGTCCCTGCAAGCTGCACACTGAGGCTCTGAAAGGAATATTCCTTTTATTTATTTATTTATTTATTACAGGTTCCTATATAGTGCTGTCAGTTCACATATACACTCACTGGCCACTTTATTAGGGACACCTTACTAGTAATGGGTTGGACCCCCTTTTCCCTTCAGAACTGCCTTCATTCTTCATGACATAAATTCAACAAGGTGTTGGAAGAATTCCTCAGAGATTTTGGTCCATATTGATATGATAACATCACACAGTAGCTGCAGATTTGTCGACTGCACATCAATGATGAGAATCTCCCGTTCCACCACATCCCAAAGGTGCTCTATTGGATGAGATCTGGTGACTGTGGAGGCCATTGGAGTACAGTGACCTCGTTGTCATGTTCAGGAACCAGTGGTGAGATGATTTGATCTTTGTGACATGATGTATTATCCTGCTGGAAGTAGTCATCAGAAGATGGTACACTGTAGTCATAAAGGGATGGACATGGTCATCAACAATACTCGGGTAGGCCGTGGCTTTTTAATGGATGCTCAATTGGTACTAAGGGGCCCAAAGTGTGCCAAGAAAATATCCCCCAAGCCATTATACCACCACCAGCCTGAACCATTGATACGAGGCAGGATGGATCCATGCTTTCATGTTGTTTATGCCAAATTCTGACCCTACAATCTGAATGCTGCAGCTGAAATCAAGACTCATCAGACCAGGAAACATTTTTCCAATCTTCTATTGTCCAATTTTGGTGATCCTGTGCAAATTATAGCCTCAGTTTCCTGTTCTTAGCTGATAGGAGTAGCACCCGGTGTGGTCTTCTGCAGCTGTAGCCCATCTGCTTCAAGATTCAAAGTGTTGTGCGTTCAGAGATGGTATTCTGCATATCTTGGTTGTAACGAGTGTTTATTTAAGTTATCGTCGCCTTTCTATCATCTCAAACCAGTCTGCCCATTCTCCTCTGACCTCTCCAACAAGGCATTTTCCTCCACACAACTGCCGCTCACTGGATATTTTCTCTTTTTCAGACCATTCTCTGTAAACCCGAGAGATGGTTGTGTGTGAAAATCCCAGTAGATCAGCAGTTTATGAAATACTCAGACCAGTCCATCTGGCACCAACAACCATGCCACATCCAAAGTCACTTAAATCTTCCTTCTTCCACATTCTGATGCCCAGTTTGAACATCGGCAAGTCGTCTTCACCACGTCTGGATGCCTAAATGCATTGAGTTGCTGTCATGTGATTGGCTGATTAGCAATTCGTGTTACCCAGTAATTGAACAGGTGTACCTAATAAAGTGGCCGGTGAGTGTATATTGTACAGTGAAATCAGTCTCTGCCGTCAAGGAGCTTACAATCTAAGATCCCTGACTCCCATTCATACACATATGAGGTTCAATTTAGACAGAAGCCAAGTCACACACTGAAATGTTAACATCTACAGCACCATATATGTGTCAAACACAAGGCCCACAAGCCAAATCTGGCCGGCCAGGCCATTTCATGTGGTCCTCGCACCTCTCCTGCACCTGCGGCACCCCCCTCATTTCTGCCCCCATTTTGTCTCAGCAGTCAGTAGCAGAGAGGAGGACAGAACTCCTCCTCCAGATTCTGTGCCTCTTTGTGCAGCCATAACCCCCTTTGTCTCCACCTCCTCTGGTCTCAGCATTCAGCAGACTCTGGCAACTGACTCCTCTGATCCTCCTCCAGACCCTGCACTTTCTGCTTCCCAGCTCCACCCCCAGCGTCTTCCCGGCAGCAGCACATGTGATATGAAGGAGGGTGGGGGTCTTCTGATGGTGACATCTGATGTAAGGGGGAGGATGTTCTGGACATCAATTCTTACAGATAACACCGGCCCATTGAGGTCGATCATAATGTTGATGCGGCCCACAATGGAGTCTGACACCCCTGAGCTTGAGGATTCGCTCCTATCCCAGGCACCATACAACTTGAGTGGGCTGCTATGGCTATTGTTCCACCACTGCTGATGTACATTGCACACTGAGGATACAATGTAATACTGCACTAATAATGGGGACAATTCACTTAGATTGTCACTACAAGTCAATATAAGATTTCCTCCCATGACACAAAATGTAACCTTGACCCATCCCACTGCTAACACACAACCATCTTCATCCACATCTAGCAATATGACTGATACAAAATAACACAGCAACACACCTCTGCTCTGTCCTGATACTATACAATCCACAATATTGATGGCCTCCAGAACAATGGCATTGGATATAGTTGCAAATCCAGAATCAAAACCGATGCAATGTAACTCTGATCTGCACAATAACAATACAAAACAACAATGTAACCCTTCCAGTACAATCACAGTGGATGAAGCTGTGATAATCAGATGAGGAGAACAAAACGTCTAGAAATTCGTTTTGATTGATTTAAATTGAGAAATACATACAGAATAGGAACAGATACTGAGAATTACACCCAGCATACAGGACAAGAGAATTGGTACTGTGCGGAGTCCATACATACAGAATAAGAAGAGATACTGAGAAAAGCGCTACGTAAACTGTTGGCGCTATATAAATACTGTATAATAATAATAATAATAATTACACCCAACATACGGGACAGAGAAGTGGTACTGTGCGGAGTCCATACATACAGAATACGATCAGATACTGAGAATTACACCCAGCATACAGGACAAGAGAAGTGGTACTGTGCGGAGTCCATACATACAGAATAAGAAAATATACTGAGAATTACACCCAGCATACAGGACAGGAGAATTGATACTCTGCGGAGTCCATACATACAGAATAATAAAATATACTGATAATTATACCCAGCATACAGGACAGGATAAGTGGAACTGTGCAGAGTCCATACATACAGAATAAGGTCAGAGAGCAGCAGGTACAACAATTGGGTATTTCCTGGGTACTGTGACCCCCTTCCCCTAGGTCATGTGACTCTGGGCTGCTGCCATAAATCACCTTCCTCCTCTCAGGAAAATTAAACATTTCTTCCAGTCCATTAATAAATCCCTGACTCTATGTACAGTAAGCCTGGGCTTGTATTAATGATCCGTGTGCGTTTCCCACACCGCATTCAAATGCACTGCCCTTGCGATCTGCAGTAGTGCAATCTTAATGACAAAAGCAGTGTGTTTGTCCTCGCCAGATCGCATGGTACAAAAGTACCAGGCAATGAAGTTGCAGTGTGGTTCAAACATTGCTGCATACACGACTTTGGTGCGATGCAGTGCGAATTGAGCCTATTCAAAAGGAATGGGCTCAAATCACACCACGCTGAATTGCATGTGAATGGAACAGCAGTGCAGTTCCATTTCCTGTGCGATTCACATGTGGTTCATAGTGTGAACAGAGGCAGGATCATTTTGGAGAAAAGCTCCACCTTTTACCAACAAAAAACACAGTCCACTTGCTTTGCCTAGGCTGAGATGATGTAATCAGTCTGCTGCAGGCAGGAGGAAGCATTTCCCCAGTCTCCTCTCCCTCAGTGATCAGGCTGTCATATTACACCTTTGTATCAAGTCAGAAAGATAGAGGCTGCAGCGGGGCTGATCTGTGTCAGAGAATGGTAATTACAGCTAAGAACTGCACAGGCACCAGGATTTATATGATTGTGTTTTCTCTAAGCCAGTATCTCAGTCCAGGAAGATGATGGTGATCCTGGATGATAGCTAAACAAAGATGGTGCCGTCCTTCAAGTGGAGGGCCACCCTAAAATAAAAAATAGCATTAAAATTCTTAAAAAAAAATTGGAAAAAAAAATTGGAAAAAAAAAAAAAATTTAACTTACCTGAAACCCCTGTTGCTAGGTAGTCTTCCTAATCTGCCTCTTCCTATTCCGCGTTGCTTCCTCCTCTTTGGCGAACTGCCCCGTTGCCTTCTGGGAACTGTGTGTGCCCATGAAACAACGGCCATTGTGTGTGCCCATGAAACAACGGCCATTCACAAAGCGCCGCGTGACTCGCGCATGCGCAGTAGGAAACGGGCAGTGAAGCTGCAAGGCTCCACTGCCTGTTTCCCTTAGTTAGGATGGTGGCGCCGGCATCCAATCCGATGGACGGATCGGCCTCGGGGGGACCGACATCGCGGGCTCACTGGACAGGTAAGTGTCCTTATTAAAAGTCAGCAGCTACAGTGTTTGTAGCTGCTGACTTTAAAAAAAAAATCGTGGCCGGAACCACCTTTAAGGAGAGAAAAGCAGAGATAAGGCATTGTCAGGGGCAGTACTGTGATCACATAGGGGTCAATTCACTAAGAGTTAAATAACGGCCAAAAAAAAAAGGGGTAAAATAACACTTGCAATAAATCAGTTTTGAAAGTGTAATTCACTAAGAATTTTGCGTTAAATACCGAATGCGGTATTTGTTTGATTTGCCCATTATTACCACATTTTTTCATGCGTTGAGCTGGTTGCTAAGGAGCGGGCTAGGAAGGCGGCCGCCAAGCCCTTAACAATGGGTTTCCCGCCGACAGCTGAATGTAAGAAAAACATGGTGACAATTAAAAAGTATGAAAAAAAAAAAGCGTGGGGGTCACTTCCCCATGCATACCATCTATAGCATGTATAGAACATGCTGCAGCAAAAATGAAATTTCTAAAGAAAAAAAAAATTGCATGAAATGACATTTAAATTGCCAGCAATACAATACCATTGCTGGCAATAGAAAAATGTTAAGAAAACGGCGTGGGGTCCTCCCCAAAATCCATACCAGACCCTTATCAGAGCAGACAGCCCGGTAGGCCAGAAAGGGGGGCTTCCCTTGATTTACAGAGATTTCCTCTCACTTCCTGTTTGGTTATAGGACAGGAAGTGAAGTGAAATCTCCGTAATTGGACACAGATGGCGAAAAAAAATATGTTAGGGGTTATAGCTCTCCATTGCTCTATCCAAAATGAAAAAAAGTTTTGCCCATAGTTCTACTTTAAGAGCTTTTTAAACTATATTAACTGGCACATTTTTCATTTTGCGGTAAATATTGCATAATCGTTTTTTGTTTTTTTTTGATGAATTGGACTTAAGTTACCGTATGGAATAATTTATGCAAATGAGTCATGTGACTGTGTTATCACATGCGGTAAACGTTACTGAATTGACCCATTAGAGAGGTAATAAACACCTTGAAGGGTTACACTGACACTTTACGGAGCATGAAATATCTATTTGATGAAAGGTCCTCAGATTTGGAATATTTCGTTTTTTGTCAGATTTATTACATTGAGAAAAACAAAAAGTTTAATAGCCAGAGATGATATAACCTCTGCTGAAGTGCTATAAACCTTTATGCTGAAAAACAAATAACAGTTCCCTTTCACTCCATTTTCTGCTCCTTTTATTAACAATAACAAGATAATCGCCAAAACTTCACCAGGAATCTGAAATCGACACCCGCTGCTTCCTGCGCTCGGCTGCTGTACAGAAGGGAAGGAAAAACATTGTTCTTCAAACCGTATTTAAATAAGCTGAAAGCTGACCCAGCCGGCTTGTGCCTGGGGGATCAGCTGCCTGCCGCGGCTCCCACTTATTAATATGTAGATGTGCCCCCACTTATTAATATGTAGATGTGCCCCCACTTATTAATACGTAGATGTGCCCCCACTCATTAATATGTAGATGTGCCCCCACTTATTAATACGTAGATGTGCCCCCACTCATTAATATGTAGATGTGCCCCCACTTATTAATATGTAGATGTGCCCCCACTTATTAATATGTAGATGTGCTCCTACTTATTTATATGTAGATGTGCCCCAAATTATTAATATGTAGATGTGCCCCCACTTATTAATATGTAGATGTGCCCCCATTTATTAATATGTAGATGTGCCCCCATTTATTAATATGTAAATGTGCCCCCACTTATTAATATGTAGATGTGCTCCCACTTATTAATACGTAGATGTGCCCCCATTTATTAATATGTAGATGTGCCCCCCACTTATTAATATGTAGATGTGCCCCCACTTATTTATATGTAGATGTGCCCCCACTTATTAATATGTAGATGTGCCCCCACTTATTAATACGTAGATGTGCCCCCACTTATTAATATGTAGATGTGCTCCCACTTATTAATATGTAGATGTGCCCCCACTTATTAATATGTAGATGTGCCCCCACTTATTAATACGTAGATGTGCCCCCATTTATTAATATGTAGATGTGCTCCCACGTATTAATACGTAGATGTGCCCCCACTTATTAATATGTAGATGTGCCCCCACTTATTAATAGGTAGATGTGCCCCCACTTATTAATATGTAGATGTGCCCCCACTTATTAATAGGTAGATGTGCCCCCACTTATTAATACGTAGATGTGCCCCCACTTATTAATATGTAGATGTGCCCCCCACTTATTAATATGTAGATGTGCCCCCACTTATTTATATGTAGATGTGCTCCCACTTATTGATATGTAGATGTGCCCCCCACTTTTTAATACGTAGATGTGCCCCCACTTATTTATATGTAGATGTGCCCCCACTTATTTATATGTAGATGTGCCCCCCACTTTTTAATATATAGATGTGCCCCCACCTATTTATATGTAGATGTGCCCCCACTTATTTATATGTAGATGTGCCCCCACTTATTTATATGTAGATGTGCCCCCACTTATTTATATGTAGATGTGCCCCCCACTTTTTAATATGTAGATGTGCCCCCACCTATTTATATATAGATGTGCCCCCACTTATTTATATGTAGATATGCCCCCACTTATTTATATGTAGATGTGCCCCCACTTATTGATATGTAGATGTGCCCCCCACTTTTTAATATGTAGATGTGCCCCCACCTATTTATATGTAAATGTGCCCCCACTTATTTATATGTAGATGTGCCCCCACTTATTTATATGTAGATGTGCCCCCACTTATTTATATGTAGATGTGCCCCCCACTTTTTAATATGTAGATGTGCCCCCACCTATTTATATGTAGATGTGCCCCCACTTATTTATATGTAGATATGCCCCCACTTATTTATATGTAGATGTGCCCCCACTTATTTATATGTAGATGTGCCCCCACTTATTGATATGTAGATGTGCCCCCCACTTTTTAATATGTAGATGTGCCCCCACCTATTTATATGTAGATGTGCCCCCACTTATTTATATGTAGATGTGCCCCCACTTATTAATACGTAGATGTGCCCCCACTTATTTATATGTAGATGTGCCCCCACTTATTGATATGTAGATGTGCCCCCCACTTTTTAATATGTAGATGTGCCCCCACCTATTTATATGTAGATGTGCCCCCACTTATTCATATGTAGATGTGCCCCCACTTATTAATACGTAGATGTGCCCCCACTTATTTATATGTAGATGTGCTCCCACCTATTTATATGTAGATGTGCTCCCACTTATTTATATGTAGATGTGCCCCCACTTATTTATATGTAGATGTGCTCCCACCTATTTATATGTAGATGTGCTCCCACTTATTTATATGTAGATGTGCTCCCACCTATTTATATGTAGATGTGCCCCCACTTATTTATATGTAGATGTGCCCCCACTTATTAATACGTAGATGTGCCCCCACTTATTTATCGTACACGGACTGCGCACCGCCCAATTTACTTTGTTGGTAGAGGCAATGCCAGCCTTTAATAACACAGAATTATTCGCAATAAAGTGTTTGTACCAGGGTACAAACATACATGAGGATGTAAATGTGAGAGACTTTCCAAAATTGTTTTTTTTTATTTTGTGTGGAGTTGGTGCAAAACAACCCTCAGACTGATGGCAGATTCATAAACCCTAGATCAAGAGAGACAGACAGACCGTAATATTGTAACTTATGCCTTGAAGCTCCATACAGCCAGGATCATTCCACCCCTTTATTAGACAAGCCTATCAATCACTATTTTGCTGAGATAAAATATATTACAGGAAAAGCCACACACAATCTGCAGGTTTCTCAATAAGATTCAGGGATCATCACAAACTCATTTCTAAAGCCAGTCCTTGTTCTATAAGTGTCACTCATCTCCGCTCTTATCCTACTCTCTCCTTTCCACACCCGCTCCTTGTTCTATAAGTGTCACTCATCTCCGCTCTTCTCCTACTCTCTCCTTTCCACACCCGCTCCTTGTTCTATAAGTGTCACTCATCTCCGCTCTTCTCCTTCTCTCTCTTTTCCACACCCGCTCCTTGTTCTATAAGTGTCACTCATCTCCGCTCTTCTCCCTCTCTCTCTTTTCCACACCCGTTTCTTGTTATATAAGTGTCACTCATCTCCGCTCTTATCCTACTCTCTCCTTTCCACACCCGCTCCTTGTTCTATAAGTGTCACTCATCTCCGCTCTCCTCCTACTCTCTCCTTTCCACACCCGCTCCTTGTTCTATAAGTGTCACTCATCTCCGCTCTTCTCCTTCTCTCTCTTTTCCACACCCGCTCCTTGTTCTATAAGTGTCACTCATCTCTGCTCTTCTCCTTCTCTCTCTTTTCCACACCCGCTCCTTGTTCTATAAGTGTCACTCATCTCCGCTCTTCTCCTACTCTCTCCTTTCCACACCCGCTCCTTGTTCTATAAGTGTCACTCATCTCCGCTCTTCTCCTTCTCTCTCTTTTCCACACCTGCTCCTTGTTCTGTAAGTGTCACTCATCTCCGCTCTTCTCCTTCTCTCTCTTTTCTACACCCGCTCCTTGTTCTATAAGTGTCACTCTTCACCGCTCTTCTCCTTCTCTCTCTTTTCCACACCCGCTCCTTGTTCTATAAGTGTCACTCATCTCCGCTCTTATCCTACTCTCTCTTTTCCACACCCGCTCCTTGTTCTATAAGTGTCACTCATCTCCGCTCTTATCCTACTCTCTCCTTTCCACACCCGCTCCTTGTTCTATAAGTGTCACTCATCTCCGCTCTTCTCCTTCTCTCTCTTTTCCACACCCGCTCCTTGTTCTATAAGTGTCACTCATCTCCGCTCTTCTCCTACTCTCTCCTTTCCACACCCGCTCCTTGTTCTATAAGTGTCACTCATCTCCGCTCTTCTCCTTCTCTCTCTTTTCCACGCCCGCTCCTTGTTCTATAAGTGTCACTCATCTCCGCTCTTCTCCTTCTCTCTCTTTTCCACACCCGCTCCTTGTTCTATAAGTGTCACTCATCTCCGCTCTTCTCCTACTCTCTCCTTTCCACACCCGCTCCTTGTTCTATAAGTGTCACTCATCTCCGCTCTTCTCCTTCTCTCTCTTTTCCACACCTGCTCCTTGTTCTATAAGTGTCACTCATCTCCGCTCTTCTCCTTCTCTCTCTTTTCCACACCCGCTCCTTGTTCTATAAGTGTCACTCTTCACCGCTCTTCTCCTTCTCTCTCTTTTCCACACCCGCTCCTTGTTCTATAAGTGTCACTCTTCTCCGCTCTTCCTCTTCTCTCTTTTCCACACCCGCTCCTTGTTCTATCAGTGTCACTCGTTTCCACTCTTCCTCTTCTCTCTTTTCCACACCCGCTCTTTGTTCTATAAGTGTCACTCGTCTCCGCTCTTCCTCTTCTCTCTTTTCCACACCCGCTCTTTGTTCTATAAGTGTCACTCGTCTCCGCTCTTCCTCTTCTCTCTTTTCCACACCCGCTCCTTGTTCTATCAGTGTCTCTCATCTCCACTCTTGTCCTTCTCTCTCAGTTCTACATCATTCACATTTTATTCAAAACAGACATCTTAAAAACTAACAATAAATATAAAAGTAATTCTTAAATAGACATGCATAAAGCTATAGAGTACATATGGACCGTTACAAATTTTTCAGCATCACAAATAATTCATAGCAAATAGGCTCCTGTACAAATCTCTCGAAGCGTTTTGGCATTTCGAGTCAACGCTCGCTTCATCAGGAGATTTGAGAACTCATAGATGTAGATCCACTAAAGTGACAAAAGCCAAACAAAAACTTGACGTTGGTCCTAGTGCATAAAATGAGTTGTGGTAAGGATATGCCAACTGATCCACACTGTCCTGGCTGGGAATTGTGAGAAGGAACAGAGACCCAAAGACGATCACAGAACCGCCAAGGCTGTAACAAATTGCACAGATGAGAAGTGGAAAGCCTCCCAGCGGGACAGAGCAGCGATGACACTAAGTGGCTGCAAAGAGGCTGCAGGAGATCAGCAGCACTTGATTGGAACAAAGAAGAAAGAAAAGTGAAAAGAGTTATGTAAAAAAAAAAAAGACAATTGTTTATTACACACAGAGAAAACCAAATGCCATCCAGTTCAGGTTTACAGGTTGAAAGAAGACAGATGCCCTCCATGTTCTGTAGTCTTGGCACAGATGGGGAGGGCTGTAGGTGGCTGATCAGCCTCTCTGTTCTCTATTGTTCTCCCTGAATAATGGCAGAACTGGGCCGGTGTCACTATTTATGAGATTTGTATAAATATAATTAAAAATCAAGTTAGCAGCGCTGAGACATGTAGTGCCTCATGCTGCTCGCACCTCGCTTTAAGCTGTTTCCTATTCACAGGTATCGACTAAGGAATGAGGCAGCCAATCATGTCATTATTGTGCTGTAAGTTGATGAAGGCTGAAATCTGATTGGCAGGAATGTTTGGTGTACTCTTCCAGGTAAGAATACAGAGAAAAAGTCGCCTGGTAGCTCAGCAGCGGTAGAAGGAAGCGCAGAGCTCTTCTGGGAAGGACAGGACCACGTGGCCTCAGTAATAAAAGCCTCCTGTCTCTGAGCGGCCATTGAAGACCCATCTGGCATTCTCACTGACGTCAACCGGCAGAAAAACAACAAGAAAAGTCGCAGAGACACAAAACAGCTTTTGTAGCACCGGAGCTAAGCGTTCTCATTAGAGGAGGTAGGGCGGCCTGTCGGGGGGGGGGGGGACTCCCATCCCTCGTCTGCTCCTGAACAGATTTTCACGGCACCCCCAGAGATGGCAGCAACACACACCAACTGGATAATTTGTACTGTGCTCTGTGCACTATAAAGAATCGCCATTTTATTTTAATAAAATCCTTGTTTTCACAATTTTATTTCTTTGTTCTCGTGCAGCATATCCTCTGCTGCCTATTTACAGTCACTTCATATGTACATGCATTCCAGCAATGGCTGCATCACATTTATCAGGGTGGGTTTCCCGGACGGTGACAACAGACGGCCACTTTTAGTCTCCATTCGGAAGTCTGAGTGACAAGTTTGTCACAGGAAGTGCCTGAACAAGGACTTTTATGGCAGGATCCCCAATGATTATTTTTTATTAAGCTTCAGATTTATATGACATTTGGAATGACATTATTAAGGTTAAACACTATCTGCGATTTAAGTGATTGGGTTCATTTCCAGTTTATTTCTATAATTTTTCTGTTCTAAAAAGACATAAAAAAAAGGTTTATTGCGTCAAAAAATGCTAATCATATCTAAAGAACCAGCACCTTCCCCACCAATCCAACTGTTTCCTCTTCAACTGAAAAAAAATAAATAAAATTGCATGCATCCTAATTTTTGGCTGACCTGGGATCAGTGTTAATTTAGTCGACTAAAACGACTAAAACATTTTAATCGACTAAATGAATACTATTTAAGTCGACTAAAATACGACTAAAACTAAAACAATTGCGATGACTAAAATATGACTAAAACTAAAAGACATTTTAGTCAAAAGACTAAAATGAGACTAAAACTAAAATGAGACTAAAACTAAAATGCCATTTTAGTCAAAAGACTATGAGTAAAACTAAATTGCAATTACTGAAATGTACTGGGGATTTTAGTCGACTAAAACGTAGGACATTTTAGTTGACTAAAATGTACTGGAGAGTTAGTCGACTAAATATGACTAAAACTAAAACAATTGCAGAAGACTAAAATGGGACTAAAACTAAAATGCCATTTTAGTCCTAAGGCTAAAATTAACACTGCCTGGGATTGGATGATGTAGCGAAGGAGATGTGGCCATCTTGGAGAAGGTCTAGCTGTCAGTGGCTGTATATTCATTGACACACCGCAGCCTCTGAGAACCAAAGGGAACAATTGAATTATCAGGAGAGGACTTTCCCTGAGATCTGATTGGTTACAGCACATCTTAATATTACTCAGTGAACAGCTTCATTGGCAGTTGATCATGGCAATTGATATGAGTTGACTGCAGCTCTGAACATTAAGGACTGATAGATCCTGACAGAAGTATGGGACCTGCTGTTACTGTCATTCTCATCCTTGATTCACTACTTGCCAGTTCACTGACTTGGAACACGGAATTCAGACTGCATTGACCGTATGCTCAGCCACAAAGTGCCCAGTAAGCATTTACTGAGCCTTTTTTTTTTTTGCTGTATTTTATCAGCATATTGAACTTTAGTTTTTAAATTCTCGTGAGAGCAGTGAAATATAGAACAGAAGATAGTCTTTCCCTGTGGAAGGCGTCATCCTATCAGCCGGCCACCACTTTTCCCCCCGCAGGTGTTCAATCTGTCAATTAATCACCACCCATCACCTGCAGATAGTGTCCATATTTCATCTATCGCATCCCCGGAAGAAGGTTTCCATTTACTTAGTTGGCTGACACCTTTCTACGCAGAAGGTGTCCATCCTTTAAGCTAGCTGCCTTCCCTCCCACATGGTAGAAGTCCATCCATCCTATCAGCCTTCTCTCTTCAATGGAAGGTGTCCATCCTATCAGCCTTCTCTCTTCAATGGAAGGTGTCCATCCTATCAGCCTTCTCTCTTCAATGGAAGGTGTCCATCCTATCAGCCTTCTCTCTTCAATGGAAGCTGTCCATCCTATCAGCCTTCTCTCTTCAATTGAAGGTGTCCATCCTATCAGCCTGCCACTATTCCTCACCATTAAAGGTGTCCATCTTCTCAGCTAGCTGACATCCTTCCACCACAGGGGGTGTCCATCCTCTCAGCCGGCCAAAATCGCTCCCTTACAGAAGGTATCCATCTCAGCAGCAGACCACCAACCCCCTTGCCAAGGGTGTCTTCTCAAGCAGTCACCATCCCATCCCCACCTAGGGTTGCCACCTCATCCCTTTAAACCTGATATGAATTACACAGGTTCTGAGGCTAATTTAATGCAGATAAGGCACCAAGTGAGAATAATTACCACCTTAATCAGCCACAGAACCTGTGTAATTCATATGTGTTTAGGTTTAAAGGGATGAGGTGGCAACCCTATCCCCATTGAGGGTGTCCACTCTATCAGCTGGCCACAATACCTCCCCTACAGAAGGTGTCCATCTCAGCAGTCGGTCGCTGTTCCTCCCAGCAAAAGGTGTCCATCTTCTTAGCCAGTCACCATCCCACCTCCAAAGAAGGTGTCCATCCTATCAGCTGGTCATCATCCCGCCTCCACAGTAGGTGTCCATCCTGTCAGCTGGCTGCCATCCCCCCTGCATAAGGTGTCCATCTTCTGAGTCAGCCATCATCCCTTCTCTACAGAAGGTGTCAATCCTCTTAGCTGACCGCCATCCCTCCTGCAAAATGCATCCACCTCTCAGCCAACCATCACCCCTCCCCCACAGAAGGTGTCCATTCTGTCTGCTAGCCACCACCACCCCTGCAAAAGGTGTCCATCTTCTGAGTCAGCCATCATCCCTTCCCCACAGAAGGTGTCCATCCTATCAGCCAGCCGCCATCAATCCTGCAAAATGTATCCACCTCTCAGTCGGCCATCATCATGTCAGTCCAATCAGCTGGCAGTGATCCCCCCCTCAAAATGTGTCCACCTTTCAGCCAGCCACCATTCCTCCCCATAGAAGGTGTCCATCCTATCCTACCTGTCTATCCTGGGTGCAGATACCTAAGAAATGCTCAGCGAATATTTGGAAAATGCAGGCTGATAAACACTTAGAAAATTTTAAATACGTCTACTGGGGCTGATTAGGAAGTCGAGTCAAGAGACTAATTGGTTTTATCTTAGCAGCTGTTTGAACTGGAGAAATACTTCACAAATCTTTTTATATAATACAGTATAGGAAATACGGAATACTGAACAGCAAACATGTTATAATAAGAGTAAAATGTAAAACCCTTTAATCTCTTGATGTCTCTGGTTCTCATGTGACCACCACAGATAATCGCTGTCTTCCTCCTTTATTCGTGCACACAGAATTGTTTGCTTCTGTTCATAATTAAACACATTATCATTATCATCCACCAGATTCCTCTACAAATTAAACTTCATTACCAGAGCTCTTATCTGACCAGCCAATGTATCCACTTCTGCGTTATCCAGTGGGGCAGCTTTGCAGTGTCGACCACAGCCCCAGGGGCGAAACATGTCAGGTGTGTTGAAAGACAATACAGAAATAAAAGTGTGAGAAATACGAGGAAATCTAGAATAAAGTTCTGAACAGAGACAAGTTCACTCCAAGACTGATAATAGCTTTTAGTGGTGTAAAACAGAAAGACAGATTCACCCCAGTCCTCTGCGTGGCATGGCCAGAGGGTGACACCACTACTTCCTGATGCAGCCTGCTCACTATCATACCTCCCAACTATTTGATATCGGAATGAGGGACACCTATTAGCAAAAGTATGTAGGCACAGGACATGCCCCCTACCACACCTCTTTAAAGAATTATACAAATAAAAATTATTTAAACCACTACTATTCCTTTATACTGACTTTATGAAAGAAAAAATAGTGCCATTTATATGCAACTATATAGATCAGATCAAAATGAGGGACAAATGAGGAGGAAAGAGGGACAGAGGGACTTTGTTCCAAATCAGGGACAGTCCCTTAAAATCAGGGACAGTTGGGAGCTATGCACTATGAATCGCGGAGCTGGGGTCTGCCTATCCTCTGTCCCTTCTGCAAGTGACCTGTGAACCTCTATGTCAGCCCCTAGCACCTGAAACATGTTAGTCTAGCAGATCTATTCTGAATTTTTCCAGGGATATTAGGGAGATTAATTATATTGCAGCAGTTATACAGCCATTGGCTGAAATAAGTATATGGAGCTTCTTTTGTACCTATTTGGAGTTCCCCTTTAATATGCCCGCCAGCGATGGGGTGGCATGTGTGAAATTAAGCATTCAGGGACTGCAGTCACTCAGCCATTACTCCAGGTCCCATCGGGTCACATCGCTGATTAAATTCAGTTGACGTCACTGACGCTGCCATCTGGGTCATCGGTGCTCGTTATTGTAACTATCCACACTCTAAAATCTAACGCCCGCAGTAACCCAATCGCTGCTGAAAGCCTAGGGCTCCTGTGAGCCAGAGCGCCACCCTAATGTCCTGACACCTAAGGGGTTAATGTAATCCCACACAAATCCCCCTCTTCATCCACACGATTCACAAGCAGCTTAGGGCTCCATTACATACGATGTACCGAGGCAACTGGAGGGAAGAACTCCAGCAAAATACATTGAAAATAGATGTATTCCTTCTTGCCAATGTGATTATCTATAATCAGTCTTTAAATTGGTTTGTCCCACACTAGCTCAAATCAGGGATGGCTGTAAGCTGAGAGGTAGGAGCGTGGGGATGGTACAAGTTACATAGGTGGGCTCAGGGTTGAGATGTCACGAATAGCCCAAAGAGAAGTGGGTGGAAGAAGGTCATCAAGCAAAGATAACAAACTGCGCCTCTCCCAAAATATACACAACCAGTTGCCTTCTCCAACTGGGATCCAATTCCCACCTGCCGCCATGTTTGTCTCAGCATCAGCTCCAGGTCCACCAGTCAGATTTCATGTGGACCCGGAATTGTACAGTGACATTGTGGGATCCTTCTGCTGTATGCTCCCTGCCTCTGCTGCTCTTCTTGAGCTGAATAGCATCTGAGCACAGGAGTCAGGAGTGTGTTATGTACAAAGTGCAGGGGTTAGGAATGTGTAACATACAGAGTACAGGGGTAAGAAATGTGCTTAACACTGTGCATAGTTACTAAGATGCAGAACTCTATTTGCCCACAAGATGACAGCATTCAGCACTTTGCCTTGCCACAGCCTTAAAATGGTATTAAAGGTTTGGCTTTTAAAAAAAATAAAAAATAACAAACATGTTATACTTACCTGCTCTGAGCAGTGGTTTTGCACAGAGCAACTCCCATCCTTCACCTCTCAGGTTCCGCACCAGTGCTCCTGGCTCCTCCCCTTGCCCCAATAGCTAGCCACTTGGGGGGGGGGGGGTGAACTGGTGTGTGCTTACTCCCGAGTCCTGCTCTATGCATCCATATGACACAAAGAGCCGCGGCCCTGTTCCCCGCTCTCTCCTCATTGGCTCACTGGCTGTGATTGACAGCAGTGGGAGCCAATGGCTTCCGCTGCTGTCTCAGCCAATGAGGAGAGGGAGTCCCGGGACAGCCGAGGCTCTCATGCACATCATTGGATCGAGAAGGGGCTCAGGCGATTATTAGGGGGGCTGTGGGGGGGGGCACTTTACCTTCATGCATGCAACACGTGTGAAGGTGAAAACTTTCAGCCTTTACATGGGACCCAAAGAAACCCGAGATGTGAGCTGCTTAGGATTTAGGAGGGGTACAAGTCCTCGGTATTCACTGCTGTGAGTGCTGGCTTGGGAGGGAGCTTGTCTCAGCACATGACAATCTGTATCTTTTTCGGAACTGCCGCAGGAAAACTGGGAGAGAGGGTCATATACAATCTACCAGTTGTCCCATAAGGAGGGAAGATCCCCAGAATGCAGCGCCAGTGTTTTACAGGCACTCAGTAAAGTGTTTCTGGATTGTGCAGAAAGGTGTCCAGAGATCTTCAAGAAGACCTTCCAAACAGAACTGAAACCTATAAAATTATAGAGAAAATGTATTATCTTCTATATAAGAAGGCTGTGGAAGTGTGATTACATGGTGGACGTTATGAAAATGCTGCATGTGCAACTGAAGTAGGCCGGCCATGCAAGGTTCGAATCTCTGTCAGTTCAGCAGGAACCGGCCAAGATTCAAACCATTTATGGGCAGGCTGAATGTACCAAGTTGATCAAATTGATCAACTTGGGTACAACCAGCCTGACAGATAAGCTTGCGATTATAATCACGGGAATCCGTCCCCGCCGAGAGAAGACAATGGCCCAACAATAGGGTTTGCCACATCAACACTGTCTGTGTTGATGGGGGAATCAATCAAATTTCCTTCCTGCAACCCATGGTTGCAGGAAAGAAATTTGCTCCGTGTATGGCAGGCCTAAGACTGAACTGCAAGTAGCAAGGCGGGACCACAATAGCAGAGGATTAAAGTAGGACTGCACTACTAGAGGTTTAAGGTACCACACTACTAGGGGTTTAAAGTAGGACTGCACTACCAGAGGATCAAAGTAGGACTGCAGTATCTGACTAATAACGTAAGATTGCACTACTTGAGGTTTCCTTCCAGAGGATTCAAGTGGGACCTCACTATCAGAGGACTCAAGTGGGATTGCACTACTAGAGGATTCAAGTAGGACTACACTACCAAGAGAATTAGAGACTTAACTACTTGAGGATATAAGTAGAACTAAACTATCAGTGGAACTAAAAGCAAAGTTGTTTTTTTTTCTAATTTTGGAAAGCATAAGGGAGGGTTATAACCTCTGTGAGTGAGTGCATTAGTGCGATACAAGGTTGTCACCAGAACAAGTGTCTTTCACTTCTACTTTTGTTGATAATGGTAAACAGGACAAATAAAAACAATTAAGACCATACTTCGAGAGGAATGAAGGAGGGCCATACTACCGAGAGGATTAAAGTAGAACCATACTACCAGGGGATTGAAGTAGTACCATACTATCAGAGGTTTGAAGTGTGACCCACTACCAGAGGACTGAAGTAGGAACATACTACCAGAGGACTGAACTATGACCCACTACCAGAGGACTGAAGTAGGAACATACTACCAGAGGACTGAACTATGACCCACTACCAGAGGTTTGAAGTGGGGCCATACTACCAGAGGACTGAAGTAGGACCATACTACCAGAGGATTGAAGTAGGGCCATACTACCAGAGGACTGAAGTAGGGCCATACTATCAGGGGATTGAAGTAGGACCATACTGCCAGAGGATTGAAGTAGGACCATAATACCAGAGGACTGAAGTAGGGCCATACTATCAGGGGATTGAAGTAGGGCCATACTATCAGGGGATTGAAGTAGGACCATACTGCCAGAGGATTGAAGTAGGACCATAATACCAGAGGATTGAAATAGGACCATATTACCAGAAGAAATTAAGTAGAACCACACTACCAGAGGATTCATTAAGGACTGCACTACCAGACGATTTAATTGAGACTGCACTACAGGAGGATTCATGTAGGACCACATTACCCGAGGACTGAATTAGCACTACACTATCAGAGGATTCAAGCAGAATTTAATTTCAAGAGCATTAAGGTGGGACTGCACTACCAGAGGAAAAAAAAAGACTAAACTGTTAAGGGATTAAACGAAGACTGCACTACCAGGGAGCCCATAATAACGCAATATGACTTCCACATACAATATATTTAAAGCATCTGAGATCTTAGTATTTATCATTTTTTTTACAAGTGAGTGGTAAATGTGGTTGTTTTTCCAAGTAGACAATAATGAGAGTGATGGAATTTCATTTCTGAAACCAGATAAAGTAACATTTGTTTATGACACTGAGCACAAAACAAACTACCGTAAATGTCATCCATAGGGTTTACAACTGTTTTAAAGCCGTATCAAACCCAAAACCAAGAATGTAAGGATTGCAGCTTACCAATCAGATGTGGTGGCTGAATTAGTTTTCTTCTGATTTCACCTGGTGATCTGGCCAGTAACACACCTCCTGTATTAGAATGCCTCCACTCTGGATAAAAGAGCATGGGGGCACATTTGGACAGCAACATTATCAGTTTAGGGGGAGGGGAGTGCTGTACTAGCAGATATAAACACACCAACAAATTGAAGGCAAACTCCAGCTAATAATTTATAAGCAGTTACAGCAAACAGTTTTTTTTTCCTTTTAGGATAAATGTTTTACATACGGTAAATAAAAAAAAGAAGCTGATCATTGTGAGCAACCCTGTCAGTGGTATGTGTTTTTTCTCAATTCTCTACCTGCTACTTCTGCAGGGCAGCTTGTTCTGTTCAAAAACAACAGCCTTACTGGCCAGATAATTAAATAAAAATTGAAGAAAGAACGCCTAAAAAAGAAAAACAAATGTAGCCACACAACTAAGAAATAGGCTGTAATATAATACATGTTTTCTTTTGGGTTTAATACTGCTTTAAATATATATTTTTTGATTTTCATGTTTATTTTAAATTATTTCAAACATAATTGCTCGATGACATAATAATAATTTGGCAGTTCTGTGATGCCCCAATGCAAAAATCCCAGCTCTGTATACATGAAATTTTTATATTTTACCCGATTCTGAGGGCAGCAGTCTGATAACGAATCAATATTGTTACACGATCATCTATTTATTATTTTATGACCTGCCTAGTGTAAAATCTTATCAAGGCAAACATAGTACAAACATTATCCTGCGGTTGTCCTAGGTGCAAACCTAGAAAACATTATGTATAAAAACTATAATATATTATTATGATTGATTATATATATATATATATATATATATATATATATATATATATATATATATATATATATTTAATATTATTCTGGGTAAGTCTTAGATGCAAATCTATAAATTACTATGTATAATAAATTATGTAATACATATATATATGAATAAAATGTTATTCTGGGCACGTCTTAGATGCAGACATTACTAAGTAAAAAGGCACCCCCCCCCCCACCATGTGTACTTTTATACTTAGGAAAGTGTTGATATTGCAGAGGGACACAGAAAATAATCGTAAAACTGCAAATATTCAATAACTGACATGATGATATTGGCAGGAAAATTTCTCCCATCGATCCCTCTGAGCCCGAACGGTCTACCTGATCGACAAACGGGAAAGTCTCCCTCCTCCGCTTGAGGCGGCGCGCGGTCCTCCAGCTCATCCTGAACGGCGTTGGCGTGCGATTCAGCCCTCTGGACTCATGGATTTAGATGGAGACGTTTTCCAGGTTGGCAGCACTGCCGGCTTCCTGATCTAATGAGGAGCAGAGGGACTTCAAACAGAGTGCAAGGTACCGACCCCAGTGAATCTCCAGTGATTCAGCCGCAGCATCGAAGTAGGTGGACAGCACAGGAAGTATTTAATCTTAAAATAACGGTTGCTTAGGAACGGGAGGGTAAAGTGCACTACCTCCGTCCTGAAGAGCAGCAGACGGCCTCTTCTCCCTCTCAATTCTATTACACGGGCCACAATGAGCGATTGTTTCACCCTTTACAGACGGTAGATGAGCGAACGCCGCTTCTCCCCGGCCTCCCCTCTGAGTTCATTCTGCGCCCCTTCCAGAGCGTTGGCTGGTTATACCTGGCAACAGCTGATAATTTAATACGGACGTAATTAAAAGTTTATGATATGGAAATTCAGGAAGGCAAAGATTTCAGCTCCCAGAATTGGTTTCCGATGACAGAAAGAAAAGATTTTTTATTATTAAAGTGTCTCTACAGGCAGCCGGGAATTTGTCATTAAGCGGCAGGAGTACAGTGTGTACAAATAGCTGGGCGATCGAGCATCGCGATTGATGTGGATTACCTTGCTGGATGCCGTGATTTACACTGAATGTACTTCTAGGGACGTTAAAAACGTTATTTTAAAATACAGTAAGTATATTTGTATTTTATTTAAATAAAAGGATTTTTAATTTGGTGTTAGTGTTTTTTTTTAACTCTTTGTGGGAATGGGTATCAGTGTACCCTTGTACGTGTTCCACTGGTAGGGGCAGATATATGGTTGTACCCAGTGGCGTCACTAGGGGGTGGCTATTGGGGCTATAGCCCCGAATCTGGGGCCCATAGCCCCGAGTCTCTGCAGGGGTCCCCAAGGGGAGGGGAGGCTCTCTGGGGACCCTGAACTAAGTGGGGGGCTCTCTGGAGACCCTGATTTTAAGGGGGAGGCTCTCTGGGAACCCTGATTTTAAGGGGGAGGCTCTCTGGGAAACCTGATTTAAGGGGGAGGCTCTCTGGGGACCCTAATATAAGGGGGGCTCTCTGGAAACCCTGATGTAAGAGGGGGGCTCTCTGGGGACCCTGATGTAAGGGGGTGCTCTGTGGGGACCCTGATTTTAAGGGGGAGGCTCTCTGGGAAACCTGATTTAAGGGGGAGGCTCTCTGGGGACCCTAATATAAGGGGGGCTCTCTGGAAACCCTGATGTAAGAGGGGGGCTCTCTGGGGACCCTGATGTAAGGGGGTGCTCTGTGGGGACCCTGATGTAAGGGGGAGCTCCCTAGGGACCCTGATGTAAGTGGGGGTCTCTCCTGGGATATATACACACACACACACACATATATTACTGTATATACATGTGTATGCCCACCCAAGCATATGACTTTCTTTACCACGCTGCTATGGGCTCTAGCCCCAGATCTTTTGTAGACCTAGCAACGCCCCTGGTTGTACCCCTGCTACAAAGAGGGCTTCCAGGTTTCACTATAAGCCACCCCCTCCCCCTACTCTACTACTACCCCCCACCTCCTTTTTGGAGCACTTGGAGTTAAGGAGGCGGTCCTTGCCCCTCAAAGTTGGGATAAGGGTGCTTTGCTGCCCCTTTTGTATGATACCCCCTAGGTACCCCCCAAAGGCATGTGGTCTGGTATGGTACAGGAAAGGAGCAAGGCATCCCAGGCTGCATGCCTAGGTAAGGGTTTGGTTGGAATATTAAAGTGAATGTAAACCTCAGACATGAAATATGAAAAAAAAAACACATCCCTCTATAATATATCTCAATTCAGAGCATTAAAGTGGTTGAAAGCTCTTACATTATTATAATTATTATACAGGATTTATATAGCTTTGTGTAGCACTTTACAACATGGGGCAGACAGTACAGTTACAATACAATTCAATACATGAGGGATCAGAGGGCCCTGCTTGTTAGAGCTTACAATCTAGAACACATCATGTTTCTAAAGGGCCGGTGCCGTGACGTCGCAACTCCGGCCAGTCACAGCGCCGGAGTCCACGGCCCTGGAAGGAATAACAGTGAAGATGGACGGGGCCACCAGCGGAGATCTTTGGGGCTTCGTTTGCAGGTAAGTGCAACATAATGGGCTACTATGCGATGCATACTAGCCCATTATACTTTTACTTAGCAGGGGAAGAAAAGAAGAAGTAAAACCCATCAATGTCATTCCTGTCTGGTGCCAAGTTTCTCTGTTATCTGCATGAGCCACTTCTGACAAGTTCTCCTGATACCAAGAGAAAAAAAAGTGACAGGGGAGGGAGCTCCAGCACACAGCCTGTGATTGACAGCCTCAGCTTTGTTGCTTTGTGCTGTGTGAAGGGGTGTGTGTCCCTTTCCTCCAATCAGATCTCACTGAGCTCTGCAGAGTGTAATTTAAATCCCTGCCCCCTGCTTTCTGAAGCCCTGACAAGCAATATACTGTACATTCTGCACTATTAACGGCTGTAGAGAGTAGCAGACTGCAGATAAACAGGTGCAACTTATGTAGGGGGATTTGTTTCATCTCAGTGTATCACCTGAGGCCAGTCACTTCACTGGGTATATGTGAGGGTATACAACCACTTTAAGGGGAACCCCACACTTTTTTATTGTTAATTAGTACATACTGCACAGCTGTGGGGGCTTTTGTGAGTCATTTTGGTGATAATATATTGGCAAATTATAAATCAGCCCTGTTCCACTTTATATTTTAACAATGTAAATAGATCCGTACATGTGTAATTATATTCACATAATTACTGCTATGCACTTAAATTATGCACGCTGTGCAACTTTTAGCTAATTTTTTGCTCAAAATCGCAGATGTTTAGTCCTAGCTTTTCAGAACTGAATCTGCAACGTTCAGGACAAATGTAATGTTTTACTGAACACGAACAGCAACCATACCAGTACTGCACTTCTTCCCCTAGGGTTATAAGAATTATTAGGAGATTCGAATATCTACCAGAGGACCGGCGCTTACGTGTTTGCGGGCACTCCATGTGTGACATCATTCCGCCTACTTCAGTCCGTCCTGTACGTGGGTGGGTCGGGGTGGCACACTTTTTTGAAATTGTGGTGCTATTGATCTTGGCCGGGGAGGGTCATAGACTGAGGACATTGTAAGTATTGTCTCCAAATTACCATCCACTGTCACTGAAGCCACCAATATATACAGTTTAATGAAGACTTTTAACATGACTCTCATTTTGTAGACTTCACCTATACTATTAGCAAAGGAATATCCCTTAAGAACTTATTAAACTGCTCCGAAACGCGTTTGGTATTTTGATTATGTGAATATAGGATGTGGTAATATATACCTCTTTTTATTGTGTATTGCATTTTTTGATAATTATATGCTTTTTCTACTTTTGTAAATTTACTCGGTAAAATTAAACTTTGAATTTTAATACCAACCTCTGTTACTCTCTTATGCCTTTAAAGTCCCATTGTAGAGAGGTGACACTCACTGTACTGTATCTATGGAGGAGCAACATTGTCATCCTACAAATGGACTAAAGAGCAGCCCCCTCAAGTTCCACAACAAAGTTGGTATGTGTTTTGTAGTTTACAGTGAGCTGGAAGCAATGCAACTGATAAAGGCGTCACACAGGCAAAATGCACAAGGCGTTATCTACTTACACGATTTCTGGCAGGATCAACAAGTGTTTTTTGCAATTATTAAAAAGTTATAACAAAGTACTTAACGTAGTAGTAAAGTCTGTATTTACAGTATACAGGTAAGTTTACAATCAAGCTTTTCATCCAATGAGGAACATCGTCAGGGGCGAAACGTGTAGGGTGAAGCCTGGGATCTGACATCATGATGCTACATGTGCTTACCATGGCCATCTTGCTGGTTGGAAACACTGGATTGATTTTAGATTTGATATGCTTTTTTTATCTTACGAAATGTGAGTATTTTGGAATACTTTTTGTAATAAATGTACTTTTAATTCGACATACTGCACCATGAGGAGTTGCTTTCTTTTATTTTAATGCATGAATCTATGGATCCAATACATGTGAGGGTTGTACAAGATCTAGCTGTCTGCTATCTGAAGTGGGGTCGTGACCACATTGTGGATATATCATGCTTATTTGACCACCTATAATCTAGTGGTCCACTGCTTTCTGTAAGAGGTCTGGTGTGTTGATGTTCGGTGGAGGATATTTCTACTCACCTTAGTCTAGCATTTTTACACCTTGGGTGATTCCAGTTAAAGAATATGGACTCTTTCTTTGTTAATATCAGTGGACTTTAATGAACTTTAGAGCTGCATATACCCCCATTTTTAATATGTCATGCATACTAGTACATTATGTCAAAAACCTGCAGGGGACCCATTTATTTATTTTGCTGGTTTACTACTACTTTAAAGGGTATATTTAAAGATGAATTCCAGGTAAGGATATTTTATACATAGTTACACTGATCCATCTTGGACTAATGTAACTATACATATATCATACTTGGCTGATGCCCCTGGAAGCTGGAAGTCACTGAACTAGACATAGCTACTCCAGGGATCTCCATTTGCTTCCGGGTCCAACGCTAAGCAGATGGATTCCGAATACAGGAGGTCATTTGTTCAGAGGGCCATTCAGAGACTGCTGGGCATTTTCTAAATTAATGCAAAGAGTTCTTTGATTGGATGAAGTGGAGAAGTGAGGCAATGACATCTTCATTTTTTTGGGGTAGACAATTTTGGGTTGCAGTGGCTAGGGATGAGCCGAACACCCCCCTGTTCGGTTCGCACCAGAACTTGCAAACAGGCAAAAAATTTTTTTGAACGCGCGAACACCGTTAAAGTCTATGGGACACGAACATGAATAATCAAAAGTGCTAATTTTAAAGGCTTATATGCAAGTTATTGTCATAAAAAGTGTATCGGGACCTGGGTCCTGCCCCAGGGGACATGGATCAATGCAAAAAAAAGTTTTACAAACGGCCGTTTTTTTCGGGAGCAGTGATTTTAATAATGCTTTAAGTGAAACAATAAAAGTGTAATATCCCTTTAAATTTCGTACCTGGGGGTGTCTATAGTATGCCTGTAAAGGGGCGCATGTTTCCCGTGTTTAGAACAGTCTGACAGCAAAATGACATTTCAAAGGAAAAAAAGTCATTTAAAACTACTCGCGGCTATTAATGCTTCGCCGGTCCGACAATACACATAGAAGTTCACTGATAAAAACGGCATGGGAATTCCCCACAGGGGAACCCTGAACCAAAATTTAAAAAAAAAATGATGTGGAGGGTCCCCCTAAATTCATGTCTGGTATGGATATTAAGGGGAACCCCACGCCAAAATTAAAAAAAAAAAAACGGCGTGGGGTCCCCCTAAAAATCCATACCAGACCCTTATCCAAGCACGCAACCTGGCAGGCCGCAGGAAAAGAGGGGGGGGGCGAGAGAGCGCCCCCCCCTCCTGAACCGTACCAGGCCACATGCCCTCAACATTGGGAGGGTGCTTTGGGGTAGCCCCCCAAAACACCTTGTCCCCATGTTGTTGAGGACAAGGGCCTCATCCCCACAACCCTGGCCGGTGGTTGTGGGGGTCTGCGGGCAGGGGGCTTATCGGAATCTGGAAGCCCCCTTTAACAAGGGGACCCCCAGATCCCAGCCCTCCCCTCTGTGTGAAATGGTAAGGGGGTACAAAAGTACCCCTACCATTTCACTAAAAAACTGTCAAAAATGTTAAAAATGACAAGAGACAGTTTTTGACAATTCCTTTATTTAAATGCTTCTTCTTTCTTCTATCTTCTTTTGGTTTCTTCCTTCATCTTCTTCTTCTGGCTCTTCCTCCGGTGTTCTCGTCCGGCATCTCCTCGGCGGCGTCGGCGTCTTCTTCCTTTCTTCTCCTTGGGCCGCTCCGAATCCATGATGGCATGGAGGGAGGCTCTTCTCTTCATCTTCTTCTCTTCGTCTTCTTTTTATTGCAATTTTTTTTTTATTGATTCACCCTATTTGTGCTGTTTACCATTATCACTGAAAGTGAAATTAAAAGAAAATCTAACATTTTTGGTTGTCCCCAGAAAAGTAATAGAGGGGAAATCTTCCAATGCGGACACTACTTCAGGTGACCTGGGGGTCCCCAAGGGATTCCCTTAATTTGCAGGGATTTACTCTCACTTCCTGTTTGGCTATGGGACAGGAAGTGAAAGGGAAATCTCTGAAATGGGACACAGATGGGGAAAAAAAATTCTCACAGGGGTTATAACCCTCCCTTACTCCCTTAAATTAAAAAGCCTATAGCCTATAGTTCTACTTTAAAGCAACCTGAAACAATGTAATAAAGTGCATTCTTATTTAGCCCCTTATTAACCCTTAGATGACCTCAATCACCCTAATTAACATCTTCTTCCCCTTCTCCCTTTTACTGGGAGAGAAGAGACTGAGGAAAGACTTTCTCCTGCCTGCAGCAGACTGATGACATCATCTCACCCTAGGCAAAGTCATTAGACTACAGTTGAAGGAAAGCTTTTTAAAGATGGCGCATGGAAAATGATACTGTTGCTTTATATTGTGACATGTCAAGATGTAATCATGCAGACTTGTACAGTTACTGACAGGTCTATATAAGGAGGGGTACAGCTCGGACACCATTTTTTCCTCTGCCGCTACACTATATGGCTGTAATTAGCACCTACAGCAATCTCAGCTAAAACTCATTTCCCTGTAATGAATGCAGCACCGCAAGCAGGTGATCGGCTTATCATGAAGAAATTGTTTTTTTGAGATCTGTGAAAAGTACGTGGTACGCTGCGGGTTCTCAGACAAAATAGGCGAAAGTGAATTTTGCTGCCGACGTTACAGAAATGTTTGCAATTTGTACCACTTCACGTCACCTTTTCCATCTCCGTTCCAGTAATCAGCGCGGGAAGAAACGTGTTTACCTCGCCGCGATTTCTAAAACAAAGTTTATTTCTCTCAACTGACGTTATTTCATGTCTAACAAGCAATTCTGTGGCACGTGAGGCTCATTTCAGCCTGGAGATTCTGACACATCGATGGATCTGCTCTAACCGCACTGTGGCGGCACTAATCCATCCCGCGCGGCTGAGCCGGCCAGGTAAGTCAATTAGGTGACGTCAGAGGTCTCCGCGGAGAAGACATTAGCATTTATAAACTGTTCCGTTTAAATGATTTTATAATTGAATTTAGCGGGCAGATCCGAGTCATTATACCCTGCCTGGATGAAAGCGGAAACTAATTCTTAAAGGGACGTGGAAAAAAAATGCTGTGCTGCGCTGCGGAGACACAGAGGGAACAAAATGTTACAAAATAATCAATTCATATTTATTTCTCCACATTTGCAATAAAGTAGAATGCCAGCCAAACAGATAAATTTTATTTTTGATATACTGTACAGGTGGCCTGTCCTTTCTATCTTTTCATTGTTCTATCTGGCTACTTTTATAATGTATGCCAGGCAGCATTACCAAAAGAAATAGACAAGTGCATTAAAGGAATTCTATGCATACACTTTCAGCATACACTTTCATTTTATAACATGGGCATTGTAAAAAGAACTTAAACAAAAGTTAATTTTAACAATCCAATATAATAAGCTTACTTGAAAAATCTCTTTTCATCTCGTGAGTTCTGCCTGTCTGCTGGCCATCTCTTTCCACAACTTCCTGGATTCCCTGCATGCTTTGCAGCTTCTCTACTGTTTACTTTCAATTTCTAAGGACTACATATCCCATGGTACCTTGCTGCCTCCATGCAGTGCTTCCTGTACTGACCACATACCCCTGAAACTCCTCCTCTCAGCTCCTCTGTAGTTCAGAAGGCAGGCTCTGTGAAATGTGTGACACAGCAGTGCCTACCCACAGGGCATAGTGACCACGTGTCACAGAATTCAAGGAAATAAATGTGTGAGGATCTTCACAAAGTAAGTTTACAAACTTCAAGATTGTTCAGATTAATAGGAGTAGGCTAGAAATAACTGAAATAGAATGTGAAAAATAATATATGATTTCATATTTTGATCATATGTAAGCTTTAAATAATGTTTTTTTATAACTTTTTTATTTATATATTTCTTCATAAATAAATGTATTTTTTTTAAATCTGCTTGGAGTATAGCTTTAATATATTCTTTTTACCACAATATAATTTGTAAAAGAGATTATTTATTCGTATATAAGCGAATAAATAAGAGCTATGGACCCCAGTGCAAATTCTGGACCTGATCCCTCTTTCTGGGAACTCTTCTTTATTGTCCCAGGCCCATACTGGCCACCACTTCCCCATCCCCTGCTGCCACTGTCAGATGATCATGTGATGGATAATTCCAAATTGAAGCCCAAACACATGATTACTCCAGTGGTAAAATGTTCCAAAGCCAACGCGTTTCCGGGGATGTATCATCAGGGCTTGAAAAAAATTAAACAATGGAACAGTGTACACAGACTTAAAAATCAGTCTATTGTTGGGTATTGCTAATATGAAGTTGCGCAGCAGTCTGTCAGCTCATCCATACCACAATCCAAGGTGTGTAGAATCAGCCATCATAATATTTAGATAGTTTACATTCACACCCTTACCGCAATATTTGATGATAGAAAGGATATAAAGTAATCATACAAAGAATCCTCAGGGTTCCAGAGCCTTTTATCCACTTTCCAAAGATGATCATGTGATGACCAACCTAGTGGGCTATTGGCTTACTGGGGCTGTATTCTGCGACAGCTCTGCCCATCTGCCGCTAAAATGATCACTGACATCTGAGACTAATGTTTATAGTTGATCAGAGCAGACCAGAGATTAATGGGAGTCCAGTTGCTGATAGGACCCTTCCCGATCTGCAACAATATTAACTAACAATTCTGACCAATAGGGGGCGCACCACCAATATTGCATTGTGCTTTCTGCAACAGCAGTACTCTTATGAGGGTTTCATACACTTTCCAACATTGACTGCACATAGCCACATCTATAGAAGCAAAGATCTGTCAGCTCTCCGAGAGTCGGAAATGATAGAGGGGAGATCTCACGCCGCTCAAAAATATAATTTCTGAGTAAAGCGACTCTATAAATAAGTCACCAGTTTCTAATAAAACTGCAATCATTTCTCCTGATTGGCGCCCCACTGTTCTGTCTGGCCTCAGACTCTTCCCAAGCCACAAAATTCCATCAATCTGCGTCTCTATAAATCATGGCCGGCAAAAGAAAATAAACAGCCTGAGCTCAGCAGTAGAAAGTGATAAAACGTTTCCTCTGATTCACGTTTTTTCTTCGTCAGAAAGATCAGATCAGGACAAGTAACAATAATTCTACCATCACCAACCCTTAGCGTTTTCTAACCCTCTGCATCACCTAATACTCAGCATCTTCTGATACAAAGCAATACTGACCCTCAGCATCACCTGACCCCCAGCAACTTTCGGCCTTCAGCATTTTTTAATACTGGGCACCACCTGACCCTCAGCATCACCATCATCTCCTAACCCTTGCCCTGATACTCACCCCACAGCAACACGTGATCTTCAGAGCCACTCGACCCCAAGCATCATTCAACTCTTATTGCATTATTACATAAACGTTACCCTCATACCCGATACGTCACCACCTATTCCCAGCATCACCTGACTCCTCGCATTAACCAGCCCTCAGCACCACCCAAAGCTCAGCAGCATCTGACACTTATTGTCACCTGGTCCTCAGCATCACTTAATCAAGTGGTTCTCAACCTGGGGGTCGGGACCCCCTCGGGGGTCAAATGATGATTTGCCAGGGGTCACCAAATCCTTGGCTGTTCCTGAAGCCCGCACTGCTCTCCCTGCCTTTTTGCGGCCGCCCAGCAGGGCTGTCCCTGGAGCCCGCAGCTGCCCACTCAGTCTCTTCGCAGCCGCCCATTCAGTTCACGGCATGACTGGGGGGCAGAGACTAGAGGGCAGCTGACTGGTGAGGAATGTGAAGTGGGAGGGGCTGGAGGAGACCCTATCTCCTGATTTCGGCATTGGTGTCACTGCTACGAGACACCACAAAGTCGGAGACACATTGAGTAACACTACCTGGGATTATAGTTGCCATTAAATGTCCCCACTACAGTTCTCTGATCAGCAGATGACCTTGATCAAGAGCACCTAAGTTGGCTGATCAGAACTCCCCGCCAACACTGCCACTTATCCCATTCCCACCACCCCCCCACCAAGGAGTAAGTGAAGGAATAAAAATAGAGAATACATGGAAGGAAGAGGAAAAGAGGGGAAGGAACAAAGAAAAATGGAGAGAAAGAACAAGAGAAAGAACAAGAAAGACGGCTAGAAAGAGGGATGGGGGGGACAAGTAATTAGGATAGTGAGAAATAAAAGGGAAAGAAAGGAGAACAAAGAGAAGGAGTGGTACATCCTAAAATGTACCATAAGGGGTTTTAATATTGTACGAGTGTTAGGGACTCAGGGAGTGCTAAATGTCCATGGGTTAGGGGCGCAAATTACTTGTCTTGCCTTGGGTGCTGACAACCCACGCTATGAAAATAATTTTATGGCTGGGGGTCTCCACAACTTGGGAAATTTTATCAAGGGGTCACGCACTAGAGAGGTTGAGAACCACTGGTCTTAATCCTTTGCGTCTCCTGATACTCTGGGTCGCCGACCCACAACATCATCCAATACTTAGCATTACCAAGCCCTCAGCATTAACCGACTCTCAGCTTTTTCCAAACCCCAGCATCATCCAAGCTCAACATCACTTGACCCCACCATTTGCAACACACAAATCCAAAAAGCCTAAAAGGGAGAGAGCTGTCAACAAAGGGTTAATCTCATGCTAACAGAAAATTTCATGGTGGCAATACATCTCCTCCTGCCCTGCCAGTGACCTCCAGCGCAGCACCAGCCATGGGAATGGCGTTCAGCAGGATGATGATGACATACCCGGAGCAGCCAGACGTGAGGACAGCACGCAGGAATTTCAGAGCAGAGCCGACAACACAGTCCAGGAATAACACAGCCAGGACAGGCCAATACTGCACATCTCTGTGGTTCCCAGAGGTCATAAGGCTCCTATGGGTCAGAAGGTCAGAGGACCCTGGAGGTGAAAGGGCCTAAGTAGTGAGGGTTAGAGGGCTTCGAAAGTCAGAGGGCCAAGTGGGTTGACAGTCTCAATCATAATTTCTCCACCCCTTATTTCTCTGTGGTGTACAGAATGAAAATTTCTTCCTTTCACTAATTTTTCTGTCTCTGTTGCTGGAACTTCGTCTAATTGAGAACTAGGGGTAATTTAAATAAAAGCAGCTTAGTAACTGAATGAAACCATTCAAAATTTTAATATGAAATACTAGGAATATATATAGAAGTGAACAAGGATGACCCAACAGTATTATACTAAAGACCATAATGAGTACTTTAAATATTAAAAAATACATTTTTTATTAATAAAGACATCAATTAAAAGCATTACATTATCAATATAAAAATCAGAAGGTATAATGACAAGAATCCACTAGAAAATGTCAACGTGTTTTGCGGTCATATGCTGCTTCTTCAGGACTCAGCTTTCTTCATAGAATACAATTATATGTGTAATAGATGAAACTCACCAGTATATGGCATTTTATTCTATGAAGAAATCTGATGTCCTGAAGAAGTGGCATAAGACCATGAAACGTGTTGACATTTTCTAGTGAATTCTTGCCATTATACCTTCTGATTTTTATATTGATATGTAATGTTTATCATGAATGTCTTTGTTAATAAAAATGTATTTTTTTTATATTTAAGTACTCATTTTGGTCTCTAGTATCATACTGTTGGGTCATCCTTAAATGCCCTATTTGTTTCTATATATTAGTTCTATTGTGGGCAAGTGGCCATTATTTAGGCTGGTATAGCATTAAAGGGTTGTTACCCTTTCTCCTCCACACTTGATACTAGGAAAATCTATATGTATTCTGCACCAGGGACTGCACTTGTAGTCAATTTCCGGGGCATAGATAAAAAGCCCAGACATGACACACCCAATCACACCCATTTCTCTTTTAATAGTCTATAAATGTTACATTTGTAGGGTATAGTGGAACAGGCCTGCTGAAATGAACACCCATGTGTATAAAGCTTATTGTAAGTGGAGCCAATACACTTCTACTGAAATCCAAGCTGCATCAACATACACTACAAAGCACAAAGCAAATCCCCTACAAAAGTGAAACTGTGAATCTGACCTCTATCTATGACCAGATTTGAGTCTGTACACAATAAGAGGGGAACCTGTGAGACCTCAATGCTTTCCACGGGGCCCTGGACTCAAATTCCACCAAATGGCCAAAAAAGAAAATCTGAATGTTGAGTCAAAGACATGGTGGATGCTGCAAACAGGCAGGAAGGAAGTTGGATCTTCTTTAAGCTCTGTGTGTGGAGTAAAATGTATACAGTAAAACCTTGGTTTGAGAGTAACTTGGTTTGAGAGCGTTTTGCCTTGATATACAAGCGATGTCTTGATATAAGAGTAGCGTCATGTCACAACTGAGTATAAAAAAAGAAGAGAGAAGCCTCTAAGTGTAGCAATATGGTTACATTTAATGAAGGTACAACATTTAGCAACTTATTGCTACACTTAGAGGTGCCTCTCTTCTCTTTTATACCCTGTAAAAAAAATGCTTTGATATACAAGTGCTTTGGATTACAAGCATGTTTCTGGAACGAATTATGCTCGCAAACCAAGGTTTTACTGTATATGTATTGGTATGGTGCTGACAGCAACAATGAACCACAAACTACAGTACAATGTAGGCAAAAATCTGAACATAAGATTCAAATAGTATACACTATAAGTCACAAAAAAAGAAAAGTTACAATTCTTTAAAGGTTAAGAGTTCCAGATTTCATTAGGGAAGGTGTATCAAAAAATGTGTTTGGTAGTAGAGGAGCCTGCCAGTTTGCATGTGTTCACACCACTAAAGAAATGACAATTAGTCACAAAACACGTGGGGTCTTTAAAAAATTACGTTTATAATTATGAAGTTTACTTCATTATTGACCTAGTCATTTCTCTGCTACTTGATTGTTTTTTTCGAACATTCTGAAATTTTGACTTCAGAACCAGATTTGGGCCACTCAAGAGCTCCGAGAGTGACACCCTCCAAAGACCTGAATAGAGACAGAAGTATTGTGTGAATTGTCTCAGGTTTTGCACATCACATATGTGATCATTTGCAATCTTACCTGATGTAAGATTTCTACTACTTTTACTTCTTTACTCTTTTATGAATGCTTGCTCCCATTATGTCTCCATAATATACAATTCTTTGCACAACCAAATATTCATCCTTTCACAGCCAACAATAACCATTTCCACTTCCAGCAGTGTACAGCACCCAAAACTGACCAGCAAACTAAGGATGACCCTTAAAGCAGAACTAAACCCTCCCATCATGTTCCAAGGAAGCTTCCATCTTGGCCTTTGTTTGATCTGCAGTTGCCATAATGTGGCACATGTGATCAGTTATGACACCAGCCATTGGATGGTTTGACAGTTTGGTTGAGAGCACAAGCAATGTTATGCCGCGTACACACAATCGGATTTTCCGACAACATATGTTGGATGTGAGCTTGTTGGTAGAAAGTCGGACCATGTGTACAGGGCATTGCAGTTACATTCCCAACAGTTACAATTGTAACTGTTTTCTGAAACTGTTAAATCGATGGGTTTAGTTCCGCTCTAAGATGACCTTACAAGAATCAAAATTTGGCTGGATCAGCAGGGACCTGACAAATTTCAATCCATGTATGGGCAGGCTGTTTGGACACAAATCAATCTATCAATCGACTTGTGTACAACCAGCCTGTCGGGTTTTCCCAATTAATCAATACCACCGGCTATAGCCAGCAACACTGACCACGGTATTCTGACAGCAGGGAAGGCTCTCTGCTGTCAATACAAAGGCTCAGCAGGAAGGATTCCCCCATCCGCGTTGAGTGTGTGGATGGGAGAATTGGCTCAATCAGTGGGTTAAATGAAAAAATAAATAATGTGTGGCCAGCCTTAGTGACAACAAACATCTGCATTCCTCCAGCAATCTCCTTCCATAATCTTAAATACAGACAACATAATCAATACTTCATATAACAAGTACAAGGAAGGAGAACCATATACCAGCCAATATTTTGTGTACAATAAATACATAGTGGCAATCCGGTCAGGAAACTGTCAATTCATACATTTTTGGTTTTCTTGCATATGCCCAGGTGGATATATTAGATCGGCAGAGAATCACCCGATTCCCAGAACTTGATCCTCCTCTGTACACTGATTAAACCTTTGCTGACTTTATTTCAGGAGAATCAGACAATCCGCATCACTAAAAACAATTATCAGTGACAACAGACACTTCACCTTTCCGTGGTCAGCACTGGGACAGAGAGGGTGACAGAGGAAGGCGAGTGAATGCACCAGATCTGGGAGCAGGACCGATCCTGCAGAGCATTTCAAGGCTCCCGCCACTGCTTCAATGACAAGGAGCCACACCTGAAACATTGTGACGTGTGCAGTGTGATGTCACAGGGGCTGCTGATTAATAAAATGTTATGTTTAGAGTCAGAATTAAACTCCTGCTCTCAAAATCCTCTCTCATGCTCAGAAAACAACAAAGAAAGAAGCGCTCCCAGACCTGTGGAAGTCAATAGGGCCACAATCCCAGGAATACAGTGGATAAAATCAAAATTCACTTTAATGTAAAGTTAAAAAGCATGACATGCAGGACTGCGCAGACTGATACATCCCCAAGCCAGTGTAGAGGAGAAACACATCCCAAAAGCTGAAGGATGACACATGATCCCAGACCCAACAGTAGGTTACACCGCCTAGGAACCTCAGGACAGTGAGAGTATGTGGATTACAGCCATTGGGGTCATTGAGCAGGCACATCTGTCGGAAGTCACGTATCCCGGCATTACTGGGACAGGTTCGACTTGGGACCTGCACCCCCTCTCCTACTGTTCATGCATGCTGTAAAATTGATATTTCTCAGCTTTCTGCAACAGTTTAAGCTGTCCATTAAAACTGGCAGTTACAGGGAGTGGGGTAAACCATACAACACTGCTGGGAGTACTTACAACAGTCAGCTTTTATTAATTTAGTTTAAACCTTGAATGTCACGCTCTATTCTCATCCAATTACAGAATGTTTTGCATTGCCTTAAAAGAATACAAGACTTTTTTTAATAGAGGAGGTTCTCAGCAAGCTGGGATGGGAAGATGGGAAGTCGCTGCAACACTGCCTGAAAGATTACCCTGTTACAATAAGTGGAAAAAATTTGGATCTACCAGCAGGACCAATAGGAAATAAAACTATGTTACAAATGGGGGTCTCAGAAAAACAGAAACTGTTGAGTTTGTAGGCAGGTGCAGTCTACTTTCTTCACTGGTGCTGCTATTCTGCAGTGGTGCTGCAGTTGGAGAGGAAGTCGTGAAGAACATGGTTCCTCTATGGTTTCCTGGGTCACTGGGGAAGCGACCTTGTTGGATGCTGCTGTTTGGAGACCACTGATTTGAAGCCCCCTTATTGTTGTCTTTCTTTCTTTCTTCAATGTACAAAATACAAATTATTTCCTGACTGTTCAGTACCATGTACCAGACAGAAGCTGTCCTGTTTCCACAATCAGAATATGAAAAGAAACATTTGAGCAGTTTCTTCGTCTATACTGCATGTGAGAATAAAGCTAGCCGTACACTTGTAGAAATTTCGTTTAAAAATTCACATTTTGGAAATATGTATTTGATTTTCTAATGGTTAGTGTGGAAAAATGTTCTTATATAATGGAACGAAATCCTATCCTCAATGCCCATTTGAAATCATATTTACTTCTGTCCGTCCTGAAATCAAATGTTAAAACTTAACATTGTCATGTCACTTGAATTAAAATTTTTAGGACTTTCATATAAAATTTGTTCAATCACTGATAGTATTATCGACTGTTCTGCTGAACGATCTTCATGAAAAAATCGATCTTCGTATGGCAATGACGGGGGCACATGTATTCCCCACACTGGACTGAAATGCTTGCAGCCTGGTAGGGTGACTCAGGTCACTACACTGGCTAGAGATATGTGAAGTACAGTAGGACTCTCAGATTCACCTTCCCACAGACCAAGACAGGAGCGCCCCTCACTGTGGGCTGCACACTTCACCTACTCTGTACAATTCCCTCCAGCTGGTGCTATTTCTTCATCCATCACATCTCACCCAAGAAATGAAGAGCCACTCACCTGAGACCCCCTGGAGCCTCGCTTGTGTTCCCATTCGGGATGGCCCATTAACTGCAAGAGAACCAAAGACACTAATTAGAAAAAGCGCGAGCTTACGTGGGTCCTCGCTTGCTTAGACAGGTCCTCACCCTGTATACACATTGCAGGCTGCTAATATGCCTGAGAGATAAGAATATTACAAGTAGGAGAGGAACATACTCTCACTATGACTGAAACAGGCAGCGAAGCCACAGTTTTACCACCCCCCACTCACCATAATTCTAACATTACAGCCTGACAGGGTTGTACACATGCTGAGGCCATGGCAATAGGAACTTGGGCTATAGAGTTTAACTGGCAGCGCCCCCTGTCAAATCTGCCCACTAAGATCAATGGGGCCATTCTGAAACTGCAAGCCAAATGCTTGGCTCACAGGTGTGTCTTGGTTCTGCAAAGTAAAACTGCCATTTTGAAATACGAAAACAAAAAAAAGGGCATCAGGAGGCTGCAGTAGTGCCTCCAGAATGCTTGCCAGCTGCTGCTATACCACCCTCTAAAAAGCAATATATATATATATATATATATATACATACTGTATATATACATATATAACAAACAAGGTGTAATTAAATGGAAAAATGTCATATATTATCTGTACAGCAAAGCAAGATGCTATGTACATATTACCATCTGCACTATATATTTGATGGATATATCCTGCATATTAGTCTGAATATGCTTATTGGTACATCATAGCATCCAGAGGCTTCCTGTATATTACGGTATCTGTTCATATAGGCAGATATTGCATATCACTATCTATGCCATAAATTGTAATACAGACATGTGTTATTACAGACCTATACAACTCTGTATATGTTTATTGGTACAGTGAGTCTTCATGTATATTACTGTGTATATTCTCTGCACAGCACAGGTAGATACTACATATCACTATGTACACTATATATTACGGATGCATCTTGTGAATACATTTATTTGTACATTGCATCATACACAGACGTACTGTATATTTTATCTAACGTAGAGACAGATACATATTACCATCTGCACTATATACAGTATATCCTGTGTATTAGTCTGAATATGTTTATTGGTACCTTGCAGTGTCCAAAGATTTCTTGTATATCACTGTGTATCTTATCTGTAGAGGGAGATATATATCACTATAATTGTGATATATGGGACACATCCTGTATGTTATCTGTACAGTACAGGAAGATGCTAAACATCACAATGTTCACTATATATGGGACCCGTTATGTATATTATCTGTAGGTTACAGGCAGCTCCTTTAAGTCTCTGAAGAAGTTGGGATATTAATAAAACTGCTCAGACATCAGTCTCTTTCCCCCTTTTGATCATGTAGTGATGCTCCCTACATGACAACCTGAAGTTCCATGGGAGTGAGTGGACTTTTATATTTTTTATGATCATCTACTTTATGAGTTCAAGCAATATAGGTGATATCCAAGCCATGCATATATGATCTTGGTGGTCCCTGTAGAAATATGTGTGTAGACATTCATGTACCATTAATTATAGGGTAAATCCATTTGTAGACCTGAGGACACTGTACAAGTTATATATCTGGTCTTGGTGGTCCCTGTAGAAGTCCATGTATGGATATTTCCACCTATTATAAATTACAGGCTAAATCCACCTTGAGACTTTCTCCATATCTGGCATGCTCAAAGTTCTTGGACAACGTCTACTCAGTGTTTACAGATTGGTTTTATCACCCCAAAGGGCTAACTCCTTCATGGATGCAACTACTATGCTTGGGAGTTCGTATCTGGTAAAATGGAAGTAAAGTCAAAGTTTGAACTTGTACCTATGGGTAAGCCTATAAAAAGGCGTACCTGTTGGTACAGTGAATATCTCCTAAACTTGCACTGTTTAGGAGATATTTTCACAGGATGCAGCCGGTTAAAATCACCGGTGCATGCGCTTTGAAGGGAAGACATACCCGTGCTGTACCTGAGATCTGTGCTGGGGCTCCTGCAGGCATGTATGGGAGTGACCTCATTGCGGCACCGGCCATTCATACAGCCAGAGCTGAGAACCCGGAAGGATGACCAGCACTGGGGAGCCGTGACAGCACTGCACTGGAGGGCTCCGTGTGCAGATAAGTCTGTCATAATGTGTTAGTATGGGCAGGGCTGGCCCTATCATGGGACCCGGAGGGACCATGGGTCCCGGGCGGCACATTCAGAGGGGTGTCAAACTCCCGCCTGCCAGCCAGCTCGGTCCGCCTGCTCATTACTTATTTCACAGGGACCGATCAGGCATGTGTACTCCCACTTCATGGTGACTGGAACCCACGATGGGGCGGACGTGGCAAGTGACACACTGCATCTGCTGACAAGTGACGTGGCAAGTGACACGTATCTGCTAACAAGTGACATGGCAAGTGACACACTGCATCCTCTGACAAGTGACGTGACAAGTTGCATTTGGTGGCAGGAGACAGTGGCAAGTGACATGATGCAGCTGCAGACAAGTGACGTGGCAAATGACACACTGCATCTGTTGAAAAGTGACGTGGCAAGTGACACACATCTGCTGACAAGTGACGTAGCAAGTGACAAGCTGCATCTGGTGGCAGGAGACAGCGGCAAGTGACACACTGCATCTGCTGACAAGTGACGTGGCAAGTGACACACTGCATTCGCTGACAAGTGACGTGGCAAGTGACACACTGCATCAACTGACAAGTGAAGTGGCAAGTGACACACTGCATCCACTGACAAGTGACGTGGCAAGTGACACGCTGCATCTGCTGACAAGTGACATGACAAGTTGCATCTGATGGCAGGAGACAGTGGCAAGTGACAAGCTTAAGCTGCTGACAAGTGACATGGCAAGTGACACGCATCTGCTGACAAGTAACATGGCAAGTGACAAGCTGCATCTGGTGGCAGGAGACAGTGGCAAGTGACACACTGCATCTGCTGACAAGTGACGTGGCAAGTGACAAGCTGCATCTGGTGGCAGGAGACAGCGGCAAGTGACACACTGCATCTGCTGACAAGTGACGTGGCAAGTGACACGCTGCATCCGCTGACAAGTGACGTGGCAAGTGACACGCTGCATCTGGTGGCAGGAGACAGTGGCAAGTGACACACTGCATCTGCTGACAAGTGACAAGCTGCATCTGCTAACAAGTGACGTGGCAAGTGACACACTGCATCTGCTGACAAGTGACGTGGCAAGTGACACACTGCATCTGCTGACAAGTGACGTGGCAAGTGACAAGCTGCATCTGGTGGCAGGAGACAGTGGCAAGTGACATGCTAAGTGCTGCCACTGATTCTGCATTATGGTGAGTTGAACTATTTAATTTCATATTACAATGTAATAATAGAAATAATGCTCTTCAATCATCCTGGCACCATAACAACCATGGTGCCGGGATAATTGAAGCGCAAACACCAGGTGTTTGGAGTAAAGTGGGCCCGTCTGGATGAAGTCCAGGGCCATATTTTTGTCCCAGTCCAGCCCTGGGCAGAGCACTTGCTGCCATACCCACACAGTGCACAGTGGAAGTCTGTCTAAACCCCCCCACCACCACCGCTGCCTCTGACTAAACCCCCCTCTCCAAGACCACATCTGCCTCTGACTGAACCCCCCCACCACCACCATCACTGCTGCCTCTGTCTGAACCCCCCCACCACTGTCTCCTCTGTCTGAACCCCCCTTACCACCACAGCTCCATTGGACAGAACCCCCCCCCCACCACCACTACCACCACTGTTGCATGTAAATCTGACTTCCTGATACATTTAATTTTAGCTTTAATTGTCATGATATAAAATAATGGATATGGGGGCCTTTTGGTGGGCGTAATTTTTTTTTTTTTGGGGGGGGAAGCATTTTATTCTTGGTCCCAGGCAGCACAATGTCTTGGACCGGCCCTGAGTATGGGGTACATGACTTAAACCTGCAGGAGGCCCCGTTTTTGTGTAATTTTGTGGTGATTTACAAAAGCTTTAAGAGCCCACTATTTTGATGTGATCATTACATCCTTGCTGTTTATGTTTAATATGTTCACTATGAGTAGATTGATATACATATTTTATTTTTGTTGCGGGGGGGGGGTTAAACAGTTGGTTGCATAGGAGCTATGCTTATATTTTTTGTTATACTAGAGCTTCTATGGTAGCCCTGTAAAGTGGATATTTCACAGGGGTGGTTCATTTAAATATTACTGTGTATATTATCTGCATAGTAATACTAGCATATTTACTATATATCAATATGTGCAGTATATATGAGACGCATACTGTATATTATCTGTACAGATGCTGTACATGACTATGTAAATTGTATATATCTGTACAGATGCTATATATGACTATACTGTATATAGTATATATATGACATATCCTGTATATCATCTGTACAGTACAAGCCATCCCTCACTGCTCCATTTCCTTGGAAGGAGATCTCGGCACAGAATTAAGCGTTGATGGGTCTTTGTGTTGTCTTTGCACATTAGCGGCCTGGTAGCGGAAGAAGGGTTAAGGCTCTGCACAGCTCAGTACACATTTAATCAATTGCCATGTAATTAACTGACTAGAGAGAGACGGGAGCCAAGAACAGCAGTTTAATATCCTAAGGAAATAATAAACTACATGACATATTTCACTTCTACCAAACTGAACTGGTGCTGAACCTGCCGGCAGCATCGAGGATCCGATCAGACGGATCTGATTTCTATTTATGTTTAACATTCACATAGGGGAAAATTCAACAGAAGTTCATCTGCCACTGTCACTCCCATCATCCGTTCCTCACAGGGTCACACAGTTCATCGACCTCTGACACAAGTCATTGATATCCATATCTCCCAACTTTCCCTGATTTTGAGGGACTGTCCCTGATTTGGAGCAAGGTCCCTCTGTCCCTCTTTCCTCCTCATCTGTCCCTCATTTCGGTCTGATCTATATAGTTGTATATAAAATGCACTTTTTATCTGTTGTGTTTCCCAGTGCTAAAACTTTCATCCAAAATCTAAATTGTTGCATTTGTAAATTTCAAAATCCAATATAAAGGAATAGTAGTGGTAAAAAAAAAAACTCTTGTGGGTTTAACTAATCTTTTTTTAGGTTAACTCTCCTTTAAAGGGGCGTGGCAGGGGCGTGTCCTATGCCTACATGCTTTTGCTAGTAGGTGGCCCTCATTCCCATCTCAAAAAGTTGGGAGGTATGAATATCTGTGATTACCAAATCCACCAAACCACCTAAACAAACCATACCAACAAGTCCTCCCAACAATCCAGCCAGCCCACCATCTGCTGGCCACCAAACCAGCTTTCCTGCAGCCAACTAATCCTTTCTACCATTTATCCATCTCAAAACTCCATGTACACAACCAACCCATCAATCCATCCAGCTAACCAACCTGATATACCAACCATCCATCCACCCAAGTCACCCAACCACAACCATATCCATGCAAACTATCTAACCATCCATTCAATCCATTTTAACTATTAGCCCAATTCATATAATAAGATCAGCTACAAATATTGCAGACCCAAAAACATAGCTACCCACCAATCTTAACCATCTGTCATTAACCTATAAAACACCCACCCAATCAGTTTCCCAAAATGACCCATCAAAGCTAACAATCAGGATCAGCACGTTTTAAGAGATTGATATTTAAGAATGTTATCAGAGATAACAATAAAATCAGAGAAAACAATAAAAGATGTGACAACAGCCAGAGAAGTATTACAGGGCCCTGTACAAACCATCTTTATCCATTACCTAGATATTTCATGTCAGTTGGTTGTGATTAAGAATGAAAGCTTAAAGAGGATCTTCAGTCACTTAAAAAGTAATTAAAAGTCATTAGCTATAAATACTGTAACTGCTGACTTTTTATTAAGAGGCACGTACCAGTCCAGGGATCCAGTGCTGTCCTCACCCGGGGGCCCGTTCTTCTCAGGGCTTTGGGTTCATGGCGCCGACATGTTTAGTGTGGGAAGCCGGCTGTGACTCCCTTTGGCCGGATTCCCACTGTGCATGTGCGAATCACGCTGAACTTAGTAAATGGACAAGCAGTCTTCTGGGACCTGTGACATGTCAGAGAAGGTTGCGGGCAGGGGGGACGTTCGGTGGAGGCTTAGAATAAGTAAAGTTTCCCAATTAGGGTGAAGTTCTGCTTTAAAGTAGATGTAAACTCAAACTGGATGACATTTAGTTTGCTCTCTGTATCATAATCATACTTTTTTTTTTTAATAAAATACTTATTTTCACAGTTTTTTCATCTCAGTGTTGCTGATCTCCTGCAGCCTCTTTGCAGCCATTTCTACATACACTTCACCAATGGCATTTATCAGGGCAGGTTTCCCGATGGTGACAACAGTGGACCATGCCCGTGTAATGTTTGTTAAAACAGACACTTGTAGTCTCCATTGGAAATCTGTGTGAAAGGGTGACAACACAGGAGCATAGGTAGCGCTACCCCCGTGAGGGCCGCCTAAAGATACTGTACCCTAATGGTTGCCCTGACCTTGCAAGTCTCCTGACCATAGGTGTGCGCAGGGGGTGTGCAGGGTGTGCCTGGGCACACCCTGGTCACCCCGTGTGGCGCAGATTCCCCCTGCTGATATAGAGTGTATTTGTGTGTATATACATATATATATGCACGCATGTGTGATTGCGTTTTGGGGTGCACACCCTAATGCAATAGGCTGTGCACACCTATGCTCCTGACACCTCTGACACCCTGGGTTCAGATATTTCAGCAAAGAAATTTGGATGGAGACACAGATTAGTTCAAAATAAACCAGATAAATTTTACTTAGAGTTTTGCAGTGAATAGAATCAATAGCAAATGAATCAGATAAGAGAAATAAGGTTATGGTTATACTCTTTATATGAACAAACAAATGACTTATCAGTAAAGTCCCTTGAGGAGCAATAAAACAGCAAATATTAACCGATCAAGGTCAATGGGTGCAGGTCAGAAAAGGGTAGGAGAATGATCAATGTGGAGTCAGACTACTCCCTTTAACCTCCCGGCGCCACAGCCCCTTTAAAGTGGTTGTAAACCCAATTTGAAAAAACAAAAAACCTAACACCTGCAAGACAAAGGCATAATGAGCTAGTAAGCACAGCATACTAGTTCATTATGTAATACTCACCTGAGATTGAAGCCCTTGCTGCGGTGCCCGTACACAGTACCGGCCGGTGACATCACTCCCAGGGGTTACTTCTGGGTATCGCGGCTCCGGCGCTGTGATTGTCCGGAGCCGCGATGATGTCACTCCTGCACATGCACACAGGAGCCACCGGTAACGGCACATACGTGCCGTTGCTTCAGTGCCGATGATGTCGGTACATGCAAATACAGGGGATATCTTCTAAACTGTACAGGTTTAGGAGATATCCTGGGTGGTAAGGCTTATTATAGGTTTACCTGTAGCGAAAAGTGGTCTGTAAGGGTTTACAACCACTTTAACACAAACACTTTAAGCAAGTTGTATCTAAAGTCTATGACCTTGGTTTCTAAATAAATGGAGTTCCTTGGTGATAAGGGGCCGGATAGACATCCAATGTTCCTGTCCCTTGTGGGGGTAGGTGGGGGTAGGAGTCCTTTCCCTGATGCAAGTTTCTTTATTCTACAGCTAGCTCAAGTGATGGGGCGCAAAGTAACGGTGAGATAATGACATACAGTAGCACAACAGGTATTGTAGATGTCTCCTCATAAAGCTCTAATAAAGAAGGCAAAGTAAAAGTGTCTGTATACAGTGTCCTTAGGTGCAAAAAGGGTGGGCATATGCCAGTTAACCAGTCCAAGTGATACTAAGCTCAGGAAGGATAGTGTGAAGATCCTGCAGAAAGCCTCTGCAGATACTGTGCTCAAGGGGTAGTGCACGATCCCGCACCTCCCAGCACCGCAGATCAGCTAGATCTGTAATGCAGGTGATGTGGGTGACCTCCCGGCTGCCACCCGACAACCGTACCCTGCTGACATCAGATCACTGCTCCCAGATGAAGGCCATGGTCCCAAGAGACCAACTCCTCCTCAACACAGGCTATTTATCACCTCTCCAAGCATTCTTTTCTCTTCCTGCAGCTGGCTGGGACTTGCAGTCCACAACGATCTGGGTTCAATGTAAACTCGGCTTTCTGACCTACGCATCCCAAGATCCTCCGCTCTTCTATAAGTTCTCACTCACTCTGCATTCAGGATGTGACAAGGCAGATCCCAGGCTGAGCACTAGAGGGAACAGCCTCACGGTGGCAAATGCTGTAGAGTGTCCTCTGATAACACAGGCAATTTATCCAGCTCCTGGCTACACATAATTAGGAGACAGGAACAGAGCGTTGTCACCCTATAACAGAAAGTGTCTAAACAGGAACCTTAATGGCAGGATCACCAGGAATTAATTTAATGAAAACTGCAGATTTAAAAGGATAGAAAATGACTTTTGGAAAGATGTTATCATGTTAAAACTTCTATAACATTTTAGTGGCCGGGTTTCCATCTACTTTAGATCAGGTTGGCTGCTGTCCATCCCTCAGATACGTAAATACATAAGGACCAGTGTTAAGCATTACAATTTTTTATTTTCACAAATTTTCTTTGGTTTTTGATTGGGAGATGATTTCATCGAGCACAGACACACACACACTCTTTATGATTGGATCACAACTAATGGGCCCCTACACCACCAGAATTCTGTAGCTCATCCTAAAAGCACTGTATTAATTGTACAACCCTATTTGAACATATGTGGTTATCTTAACGAATTGATTTAGGGCTGCAGTGGTCTCACTAGTGGAATGTGTGCAGATGAAGCACCAGGACCCCTGCAATGATACTGGGCCCTTTACACACAGGGAGGTTCTGGATTCAGTGCGGTCTGTTTATCTCATAGGCCATTAATAGATCACTGAGTGGATTATGTGCATCAGTTCATGGAAACGAACTGTACAATGAGTAGATTAAATTGTCATTTCCAGGAGTCGGAGGTCGGGGAGTGCTGCTTAGTAAACATGGCCCATTAGCTCCGTCTGGTTAATGTACACTGCAGAACAGCTGTGCATGTCGGTCCATATACACCAGTGAACCGAATCACCCTCGTCCTCTCCCACCAATAATCTGCATCACTACACCGAGACGATGAACTGCCTATCCCCTGTGAGCCCTGTGTGAATGGACACTAGTCACAATTTAACAAGCCACAGCAAAGTACATTTAAAGAGTAACTCCACATTTTTTGAAAAAAAAAAAAAACATTGCCATTTGGGTGATCTATGTACAACACAGGGATTGTAATAAACTTTGTAGCAGATTTTCCTAACTTTTGTTATTCTGCTAAGAAATAGCTTTTTGCTTGTGTTCATGTGCAAAATGAATGGGAATGGGAGTGACTTTATAATTATCAATCAGCTCCTGCACCTGAAGGGCTCTAATAAGGAAAGTGGTGTGATTTCCTTTTGGAGTGTCTCACCAAAAATGAAATTTTTGTTGCAGGGGATGCTCACAAATCTGACTTGTTTCTTAGTGCAGACTTCAGTAAGCCAATCAGTAAAGCCAAGCACACAAGCAGGAAATGACATTTCTGGGGGCAAAGTTTCAGGATTTGGCCTGGCGCTCGTTTCATGGCAGACTCTCTGTAAAGGGAAACCTGAAGCATCACTCTGTGGAGAACCATGGTTGTCCAAGAGTGGAATGTGGTGGGGTGGAGGAGACAATTGACCACTTCTTGCTTCAGCGCCCCTTTAATATAGAAGTCTACAAGTGGGTGGGTGGGGCTCTGGGTATCCTTTCCCGCTTGAGTTATGCGGAGTGGTCGTACAGGGCCTTTGAGACACATCGGGATTTTCATTTTGAGACACTTTTTCTAGTTAGCTTAGTAGTCAGTTTCTTCACATGGAATAGACGGTGTCAGGTCTCCATTCAGAAAAAAGTCCTTCCTGTCGAGCTGGTGGTGGTGCACGACATTCTGGGTGAGGTTGGGAAGATTTGGGGTCTTGAGAAGGACAGGTGGCGGCTGGGGGCCTGGACAAAGGCGTGGAGGAATGTCAGGTCTCCATCGCTGCTTTTTGTCAGTCTCTGGGTGTGCGGCTTTCTTTCTGTCCTTCACGTTACTTAGATTTTTATATAAAATTGTATTTTTGGAAAAAGGCTGCATGCATGGCTTTGTTTAGGTTGGTATATTTTGTTTTCTTTATGTTCTTGCTATGCTGATGTAACCTATTTTTGTTTTTATATATGTATATATTTATTTATTTTGTATATATGCAAATATGTTTTTATTATGTTTGTAAGATTTTTATTAAACAAAAATTTACATTTCTGGGGGTGGTCTGTACACTATCACCTCCAGGTTGCCAAATTGTATGGAATTTTACAGAAAATAACAGTGCTGCAGATTAAAAAGGAAAGGTCATTTTTAATAACATTCAATTACAATATGACTTTTGGAGCAATTGTATATAAATGATAAAAAAAAAAATGTAGCAATTTTAATTTTTTTTTTTACCAGAAAAGCGGAGATACCTTTGAAGACATGCATAAGTGACCTCTCTAACAAAGCTATGTCATCTTACATATAGCTGTGTTTTATATTCCCCAAAGCTGCGGTGTTTGTGAGAAATCCACCGCTGTTCTCTGCAGTGACATCATTTGCGCACTCGGTGTGCCGTCAGACCCCTCACAAAGGTGCCGTGCCGACGTCATCGGCACTCGGCGGCATCCATTTCAATCACGTAAGAGTTCTGGCCCTTCCTGAAACACAGGCGGTGTAAATATCGGGCCTTGCCAACAAGATAAGAAGTACTGCGCATGCGCGATATTATGGCAGAGAGGGCAGGAAATATATTCCGCGCTGGAACAAGTTACCAGGACCCAGAAAGAGAAAGTAAGTAAAATTCACATACAAACTGACGTGAATAATAAAATTGACATGGTGATGTGCTCTGTAATGTTTGCAAATATTGATTCAATGATGACTGTGGATTCTGCAGGCTGAGTTTACTTCTGCTGTAAGCACTTTTTAGAATTTCTTAGGTGAGGTTTACACTGAAGTGTCTGCTTTTTCAGGGGCTTTTAAAAGTGGTTGTAAACCTTTACATATACCCAGTGAAGTAACTTGCCTCGGGTGATACACAGAGATGAAGCAAATCCTCATACATAAGTTGTACCTGTTTATCTACAGATGCCACTCCCCTACATCCATTCAAAGTGCCAAATTCACACAGGATCTCTTAGCTCTGAAAAGAAGGGGCAGAGAGCTGAGGTTACATCAATGAGGAGAGCTCTAAGAGCTGATTAGAAGCAAAGGCCACACACCCCTTGACACAGCACAAAGGAATAGAGCTGAGGTTGTCAATCACAGGCTGTGCCCTCCCCTGTCACCTTTTTTCTCTTGGTGTCAGAAAACTGGTCAGAAGAGATTCATGCTGATAGCAGAGGAAGGAGACACCTGACAGAAAGAACACTTAGGGGGTGACTTACTAAAACTGGAGAGTGCAAAATCTGGTGATTCTCTACATAGAAACCAATCAGCTTCCAGGTTCTATTGTCAAAACTTAATTGAACAAGCTGAAGCCAGAAGCTGATTGGCTACCATGCACAGCTGCACCAGATTTTGCACTCTCCAGTTTTAGTAAATCAACCTCTTAGTGCTCTGGATTGAGACAAGTACACACTATAGAAGGATATTCCCACTTAATATTCCATGTCTGAGGTTTACAACCACTTCAACCACTTAAGGTCCACCTTATAGTAGTTTTACTGCTACAGAGCAGCACCTGTGTGCCGAACCATATATATATACAGTTGTGTTTATTAGTTTACATATCCTGGCAGAATTTATGATTTCTTGGCCATTTTTCAGAGAATATGAATGATAACACAAAAACTTTTCTTTCACTCATGGTTAGTGTTTAGCTGAAGCCATTTATTATCAATCAACGGTGTTTACTCTTTTAAAACCACAACAGAAACTATTCAAAAGTGATCAAAAGTTTACATACCCCGGTGATTTTGGCCTGATAACATGCACACAAGTTGACACAAAGGGGTTTGAATGGTTATTAAATGTAACCATCCTCACCCGGGATCTGTTTGCTTATAATTAGTGTGTGTGTATAAAAGGTCAATGCGTTTCTGGACTCCTGACAGAGCCTTGCATCTTTCATCCAGTGCTGCACTGATGTTTCTGGATTCTGAGTCATAGGGGAAGCAAAAGAATTGTCAAAGGATCTGCGGGAAAAGGTAGTCGAACTGTATAAAACAGGATTGGGATAAAGAAAGATATCCAAATATTGAGAATGCCAATCAGCAGTGTTCAAACTCTAATCAAGAAGTGGAAAATGAGGAGTTCTGTTGAAACCAAACCATGGCCCGGTGAACCAACAAAAAAAAAAATTTCAGCCACAACTGCCAGGAAAAGTGTTCGGGATGCAAAGAAAAACCCACAAATAACTTCAGGTGAAATACAAGACTCTCTGAAAACATGTGGAGTGGCTGTTTCAAGATGCACAATAAGGAGGCACTTGAAGAAAAATGGGCTGCATGGTCGAGTCGCCAGAAGAAAGCCATTACTACGCAAATGCCACAGAGTATCCCGCATACAATACGCCAAACAGCACAGATGGGACCAAAATTGAGCTTTTTGGCCACATCCATAAACACTACATTTGTAGAGGAGTCAACAAGGCCTATGATGAAAGGTACACCATTCCTACTGTGAAACATGGAGGTGGATCGCTGATGTTTTGGGGATGTGTGAGCTACAAAGGCACAGGAAATTTGGTCAAAATTGATGGCAAGATGTTATCAAAAAATCCTGGAGGAACATTTGCATTCATCAGCCAGGAAGCTGCGCATGGGACGTTGGATGGGACATACTTGGACATTTAAACATGACAATGATCCAAAACACAAGGCCAAGTCGACCTGTCATTGGCTACAGCAGAATAAAGTGAAGGTTCTGGAGTGGCCATCTCAGTCTCCTGACCTCAGTATCATTGAGCCACTCTGGGGAGATCTCAAACATGCAGTTCATGAAAGACAGCCAAAGAATTTATGGGAACTGGAGGCTTTTTGCCAAGAAGAATGGGCAGCTTTACCATCTAAGAAGATAAAGAGCCTCATCCACAAATACCACAAAAGTCTTCAAGCTGTCATTGATGTTAAAGGGAGCAATACACGGTATTAAGAACTGGGGTATGTAAACTTTTGATCAGGGTCATTTGGGTAGTTTCTGTTGCCATTATGATTTAAAAAGAGTAAACACAGTTGATTGATAATAAATGGCTTCAGCCAAACACTAACCATGAGTGAAAGAAAAGTTTTTGTGTTATCATTCATATTCTCTGAAAAATGGCCAAGAAATTATAAATTCTGCCAGGGTATGTAAACTTATGAGCACAACTGTACATATATATATATATACACACACACACACACACTCACATGTAAGCCGACTCTTCTGGGTAGGGGGCGCGCTTCCGCTGTGATTACATATGTGGTGCACGGTACCCAATGTCCTCCGGCACTCGACAATCATCAGGCAGAGAGACAGGACTGCAGGCAGATTGCTGTTCTGACAGGAGGGAAGGGATGGAATTTGTGCCCCATCTCTTCCCCTAGTAAAAGCAGGGTGGATAAAAATCAATGATTTAAAAAAAAAAAAAATCAGATTTTCTTTTTTATTTAAATCTGATATTTTTGATTCAAATCAAATTTATTTCAATAAAATGCTTTTGAAGAAAAAAATCTATCTAATGATAGTTTTTTTATTTAAGATACATTAATAATTTAGTTTATTCAGCATGAAATGGAGCTTAGTTATGTAGAATGAGGCTGTATGTATAGTCTGCAATATTAAAATTTTGGGAAAACTTATTCAATGAATCCAAGCTCTGCAAGCTGAGATACCATGCACTGCATTGATGCATTCACACAATTTCACCGTAACCATGAGATAAAGCAAAGTTCAGGAATATTCCTTTATCCCATTGTTCTGGAAATCTATGTACACTAAAAACTGTATGATTGAATCGGTTCTGATATCGCTGTTTTACTAACCTGACAGCTTATTATTTTAAATAGGAAACCTTCATTTTGTTTGCAGATATGAAAGATTCGAACTACCAGCAAGAATAAGTCCTTACATTTAAAAAGCACCTGTCATTTCAGATCAGTCATGGCATCGCCTGTTAGTGGGCATGGCACTCACCTGCTGCCGCCACGTCCCTAACCTTGTTGTGTCACTGCCGCATCACCAGCCCTCCCATTAAAGTGAATGGGACTGTTGGTGAGTCAACAGCGGCTCAGAGGAGGAGCCACTGCAGGACAGAGATGACTGTTACTCTTAAAAAATTATGATTTAAATTAAGCCTTTTTACTAGTGATTTAAATTGTGATTTAAATCGACTTGATTTAAATCGAATCCACCCTGAGTAAAAGCACCTCCCACACTGTAGTAAAACACTGGTTAGGCACACAGTTAACCCTTTGATCGCCCCTGATGTTAACCCCTTCCTAGCCAGTGTCATTAGTACAGTGATATTTTTTGCATATTTTTTAGCACTAATCACTTTTTTAGTGTCACTGGTCCCCAGAAAGTGTCAAAAGTGTCAGTTAGTGTTCAGAATGTCTGCCGCAATATCACAGTAAAATTACTAGTAATAAATAAATAAATAAAAATATCCCACAGTTTTTAGACGCTATAACTTTTGTGCAAATCAATCATTTTATGCATATTAGAATATTTTACCAAAAATATGTAGCAGAATACATACTGGCCTAAATTTATGAAGAAATTCGATTTTTTATAATTTTTTTATTGGTTTTATAACATTTAATATTAGCTTTTTTTTTTTTTTTTTTTTAGAATTGTCGGTCTTGTTTTTTTTTTTACGTTTTTTGATTGAGTGCACCAGACAGGGCAGAACAAATCCAGCAATGAAATAATGTACATTCAGAGAATAGAATAGTCAGAGCATAGGCTGATATACAAACTAATAAGAAAGTAGCGACATCTATTAGGAACATAGCGAATCAGATGATGTCAACATAGCAACAACTCACCTACATTACACTGAATTAAGATGCAACAGTGTAATACACTAATATCACCCTGAGTCAGATGTACACAAACAAATTTTCCAATATGATGAAGAAGTCATTACATCTCAGAAATTGGAAGACGAGGAGGTAAGAGTAATAGGGCGTACACACGGTCGGACTTTGTTCGGACATTCCGACAACAAAATCCTAGGATTTTTTCCGACGGATGTTGGCTCAAACTTTTTTTGTCTACACACGGTCGCCCAAAGTTGTCGGAAAATCCGATCATTCTGAACGCGGTGACGTAAAACACGTACGTCGGGACTATAAACGGGGCAGTGGCCAATAGCTTTCATCTCTTTATTTATTCTGAGCATGCGTGGCACTTTGTCCGTTGGATTTGTGTACACACGATTGGAATTTCCGACAACGGATTTTGTTGTCGGAAAATTTTATCTCCTGCTCTCCAACTTTGTGTGTCGGAAAATCCGATGGAAAATGTCCGATGGAGCCTACACACGGTCGGAATTTCCGACAACACACTCCGATCGGACATTTCCATCGGAAAATCCGACCGTGTGTACGGGGCATAAGCAGTAAAGAAACCAGAGCAGGCTCAATAGAGACCTTCAGAAAATGAGAATGAAGACTTAGGGGAAGTGTTGATTTTCCCTGTTGTAACCCATTCATACACTATTTATTATGTAGTATTAGGCATTTACAATTATAATTTATTTTGCACAATTAAGTGAAGACATCAAGTTGAAATATTGGGCATATAAAATATTGCATCACGTATTGGTTTTATTTAGTATTTAAAATTTTGTGCACTTTATAGATTTTTTATGCAAATTAGCAGCACAGCATCATTTTTTTCAGAATTTTTGCACTATATAGTTGTGGGAACACTATCAGGTGCTTTCACCTATATTTACAGTGATTAGTGGTAGTGCGGGAGTATATTTTATTTCTTTGTCCAGGGTATAGTTGCGAAGGACACGCGTTGCTGCAATTGAAATATAAAATATTGTTTATAGTGAAATCCCAAAATAAAACCGCCAGCTTTGCCTTCATCATTTGCAACGGAAAGGCAGCTAATATGTAAACACAGCACCCAACACCCTTGTAAACTTTGCGTCTGTGTCCTGACCATAACAGCTCACAATGTACGGAAAGTGTATCATCATGGGACCTGCTCATCATTACACACAGGAACAAAATTCAAATCTGTTTACATGACTACCGACAGTCAGAAGCGTACCAGCAAGTAAAAAGTTTTGCTGAAAGGTTTGCAATATTCATGACACAAAAGTGTCCGTTTTGCACCCAGATGCAGTCTGATGGAGTACTTGTTTCTAATTTAAAGTTCAATGTAAGGGATAACAGGGCAGGCGGTCGCCTTCTAACGCTCCCTGTACATCTTCCAGCTGCAGGTCAGGGTTTCGTAAAACGTGACAGTGAATGGTCACCCCGACATACAAGTGGTTAATGGCTATGCAGCTCACACCATTCCTACAAGCTGCGACCGTGCCAAGCAGGCCGCGGTGTCCAACAGTTAATGTAAACTGAGGTAAACACAATGAAAAATGTAAACGCCTGCTCTTTCCAACACTGCGGAGGTTAGGACCTGCAGTGAGCACCTCTCAGGCAGGGTGTCAGGATGAAAATATTTTAGGTGAGCTGAGGCCTCTAATACGGTCTCCGAGACCGCCAGCCTTGCGGGGTGACAAGTCCAGTCAGCCGACACTCAGGAGAAGCCAATAATATTTACAGCAGACATTCTTTCCTAGTTGGAGGACGGAGAGCGCGCTGACAGGCCGCTCGTCTAAACAGAAGGCGTCCTTATCACCGGATGATCCGCCAACTCCCCGCCATCCGCTGACCTTGGGGAATGTACACTCTGCGGGATTCAGATCTCACCCATGAAGGAGGAGCCAACGTGGCATGTAAACAGGTCATGGTGGGGCTCATTTAACACAGAATTTGCTGATTCGCTGCCCAGGCAATTCTTATTGGCTCTTTTATATGAAAACGCACCATGTGATGGAACCAGTGATGTGTGTGGAAGTTCTGGGCCTGTAGTGGCACTGGAAGCCTCCTTGTGACACTATCCACTTCTCTCGGTGCAGAGGATACCCCCTCACCCACATCAGTTCAAACCATTGCCCAGCAACACGTCTAAAATAAGTCCTTTACTGGGCTGAAAGTGGAATATATTCCATTGTTTTGAGTTTTAATTTGCATCCCCTAGGCCACAGGCAATATTGCCATTTACACCTAAACCAACCATAACATACAATGAATTCTGATATGTCCAGGTACCACCATTAATAGGGATGTAATGGCAGCTAGGTGCAGCGCATATAACGCTGTCAGTCACTTGAGTACTGTAGTACCTCATCCCTTCCTGCAGGTGCCACTGTTACAAAAGCAACTGTATGGTAGCCACTTCTTCCTGACAAAGGTCCAGTGAACTGACTATTCCATACTATTCTAATACACTCTTGTACTGTACAAAGTTACAATATTATTCTATACACTATAACTATACAATACTATGTTACTATACTAGGTTACTGTGTCATACTATACTACCGTACTATATTTTGTAACATACTGTACCATAAAACGTTACTATGTTACTGTACCATGCATCACTATACTATGCTAGCATTTTATAATATTCTACTCTACTATACGACTATATACTATGTTATTATACCATACTATACTAATATACTATGTTACTATATTATACTACTATACTATACAACTATAATTATTATAATATACTACAGTATAATATACCACTGTTCTAGACTATACTAGTTACTATACAATATTATTGTAGTATACGATAATATATAACTGTACTATACTATGATACTATACTGTACTATACTATACTACTGCACTATGTTACTATATTATACTACTGTACTATACAACTATAATTATTATACTATACTGCAGTATAATATACCACTGTTCTCGACTATACTAGTTACTATACAATATTATTGTAGTATACTATAATATATAACTGTACTATACTATGATACTATACTGTACTATACTATACTACTGCACTATGTTACTATAATACACTACTTAATAAATTATTATACTGTACTATTGTGCTATACTGTATGATAAAATACTATACTATACTTTTATTATACTATACTACTGTCATTTCTATTATATTATACTATAGTATGTTACTATAACAACTACTGTTTTGTACTGTGTTACTATACTATTGTACCATACTATACTGCTGTACTATACTATGTTAATAAACTATACCTTTAAACTATACTGTACTATGTTACTGTGCTAAACTATACTATTCTAAAATATGTTGCTATACTTTACCATACTATACTATCCTGCACTGTACTTACTACAATATATTACTTGACCATGGTATTATAATACAATACTATGTAACTATATTATATTATAGTTATATTATACTAGGCTAAAGTATACTGTACTTTATAATATACCGCCACATTATACTACTTCAAAGCTCCTAATTGCCCCTCCTTTCTTCTGTTCCTCTCTTCCTCCTCAGTATCCTCATTTTTAGTCTATTGTATTGACCTCTATAAAAAATATATATATATGATTTATCTATAAAAGGTATTTTACTATACTGATTATTTCCTTCAAGCTCTATATAATTGGCTTTGTTTTTTTTTTACATAAAAAGCCAACATAAAGGTAGAGTAGTAGAGGAAAAACTCACTGCAGATTACCAGTCATTTTTGTGTATTAATTCTTCATGGTTTCAAATAATGGGGGAGTGGCATTTACCTATATATGGTCCCAAAATCGGTGTGTGGTTGGGGGAGGGCGGTATTTTACCTATATTCTCTATTCTGTAATGTGCCCCTTTTTCCTATCTATGAAAGTTGAAGACATGTACTATACTAATTGGTAACATACTTTACTACTTTGTTTTTACTATGCCTCCATGTGCCATTTGTATCTCTAATAATTCTAAGTATACAGCGCCTTGAAAAAGTATTCATACCCCTTAACATTTTCCACATTTTGCCATGTTACAGCCAAAAACATAAATGTATTTTATTGGGATTTTATGTGATAGACCAACACAAAGTGGCACATAATTGTGAAGTGGAAGGAAAATGATAAATGGTTTTCAAAATGTTTTACAAATAAATATATGAAAAGTGTGGCGTACATTTGTATTCAGCCCCCCTGAGTCAATACTTTGTAGAACCACCTTTCTCTGCAATTACAGCTGCAAGTCTTTTTGGGGATGTTTCTACCAGCTTTGTACATCTAGATAGTGACATTTTTGCCCATTTTTCTTTGCAAAATATCTTAAGCTCTGTCAGATTGGATGGAGAGCGTCTGTGAACAGCAATTTTCAAGTCTTGCCACAGATTCCCAATTCTTAACATATTCTCAATTGGATTTAGGTCTGGACTTTGACTTGGCCATTCTAACACATGAATATGCTTTGATCTAAACCATTCCATTGTAGCTCTGGCTGTATGTGTATGTTTAGAATCGTTTTCCTGCTGGAAGGTAAATTTCCGCCTTAGTCACAAGTCTTTTGCAAACTGCAACAGGTTTTCTTCTAAGATTGCCCTTTTTTTGGCTCCATCCATCTTCCCATCAACTCTGACCAGCTTCCCGGCTGAAGAAAAGTATCCCCACAACATGATGCTGCCACCACCATGTTTCACGGTGGGGATGGTGTGTTCAGGGTGATGTGCAGTGTTAGGTTTCCGCCACACATAGCGTTTTGCTTTTAGGCCAAACAGTAAAATTTTGGTCTCATCTGACCAGAGCACCTTCTTCCACATGTTTGCTGTGTCCCCCACATGGCTTCTCGCAAACTGCAAACAGGACTTCTTATGGCTTTCTTTCAACAATGGCTTTCTTCTTACCACTCTTCCATAAAGGCCAGATTTGTAGCATGCTAATAGTTGTCCCGTGGACAGATTCTCCCACCTGAGCTGTGGATCTCTGCAGCTCCTCCAGAGTTACCATGGGCCTCTTGGCTGTTTCTCTGATTAATGTTCTTCTTGCCCGGCCTGTCAGTTTAGGTGGACGGCCACGACTTGGTAGGTTTGCAGTTGTGCCATACTCTTTCCATTTTCAGATGATGGATTGAACAGTGCTCTGTGAGATGTTCAAAGCTTGGGATATTTTTTTATAACCTAACCCTGCTTTAACCATTTGCCGACCGCCTTCCGCACATATACTGCAGCAAGGCTGCTCGGCTATGCAAACCAACATACCTGTACGTCGGTCTGTGCATGTGGTACTGTGGGCGCGGGCGTGCCGCGGGAGCTCGCTCGCAGGTTAGGCAGATCTGCCTATGTAAACAAGGCGGATCCCCGTTCTGGCATGGGAGGAGAGAGGGGGATCAGCTGTTCCTAGTGATTAGGGACAGCGATCACTCCCAGTCAGTCCGTAGCCCTGACAGTTCGAAACACCTCCCTAGAGAACACTTAACTCGTTGATAGCCCCCTAGTGTTAATTTCCCTGCCAGTGTCATTTATACAGTGATCAGTGCAATTTTATTGCACTGATCACTGTATTGGTGTTACTGGTCACCAAAAAGTGTCACTTCGGGTCAGATTTGTCCGCCGCAATATCCAGCTAAAAATCGCTGATCTTACTAGAGAAACCAATAAAAATAAATAGAAAGTCCCTATATCTTTCTCCTATTTTGTAGACGCTATAACCTTTGCGCAAACCAATCAATATACACTTATTGCGCTTTTTTTACCAAGAATATGTAACAGAATACATATTGGCCTAAACTAAATAATATATTTTTTTTACAATTTTTTTTTGGATATGTACTATAGCAGAAAGTAAAAAATATTGCTGTTTTTTCAAATTTCTCACTCTTTTTTTTATAGGGCAAAAAATAAAAACCGCAGAGGTGATCAAATACCACCAAAAGAAAGCTCTATTTGTGGAGAAACAAAGAACACCAATTTTGTTTGGGTAATACGTTGCATGACCGCGCAATTGTCAGTTAAATCAACGCAGTGCTGTATCGCAAAAAATGGCCTGGACATTAAGGGGGTAAATTTTTCCGGGGCTCCGTGGTTACCCAATTTAAGACCGGGCCTATTCTTCAAACTTGTTGTTTACAAGTTAAAATCTTTTTTTTTTTTTTTTTTTGCTAGAAAATTACTTAGAACCCCCTAAATATTATATATTATATTTTTTTTCTATTTTTTTTTTTTTTGCGACGTTGTACCCAAACAAAATTTACGTCCTTTTTTTCCCACAAATAGAGCTTTGTTTGGTGGTATTTGATCACCTCTGCAGTTTTTATTTTTTGCGACAATTTTGGAAAAAAATTCAATATTTTTTGCTTTTTGCTATAAAAAAAATATCCCCAAACAATATATAAAAAAACTCATTTCTTCCACAGTTTAGGCCAATATGTGTTCTTCTACTTATTTTTGGTATAAAAAAAAATCGCAACAAGTGTATATTGATTGGTTTGCGCAAAAGTTATAGCATCTACAAAATAGGGGATAGATTTTTGGCATTTTTATTTATTTATTTATTTATTTTTTGCTAGAAATGGCAGCGATCTGCGATTTTTATCGGGACTGCGACATTATGGCAGACAGATCGGACACTTTTGACACTATTTTGGGACCTTTGACAATTATACAGCGATCAGTGCTATATAAAAGCACTGATTACTGTGTAAATGTCACTGGTAGGGAAGGGGTTAAACACTATGGGGCGTTCAAGATGTTAAGTGTGTTCTCTGGATGTGGTCTAACTGTAGGGGGGATGGGCTCACTACAACATGACAGAGCTCACTGCTCACAATGACAGGGAGCAGTAGATCCCTGTCATGTTGCTAGGCAGAACAGGGAAATTCCTTGTCTATGTAGGAATCTCCCCATTCTGCCTCTCCTCACCACAATTACAGGCCGCCGGCGAACATCGAGATTGCAGGACCCACGGCACGTGCTGGGCCACTAGGCGGCAAATTCAAAGGGATGTATAGGCATGCCCTTTTGCCTGCCCGTGCCATTCTGCCGACATAAATCGGCGTTAAAAGCTATGGGCAGAAGTAACATTTTGATGTCGCTTCCGCCCTGCAATGGTATGGAGCCAGGAGGGGGCCATCTTTCCCTCACTCTGCTTCATACCACAGAGGGCAATGGAGCGCGGTGAGAGGTGCCCTCTCCCGCCACCGATAAAAGTGATCTTGCGGTGAATCCGCCACTGAGACCACTTTTATCTGAAAGCGGACTGCCCGCTGAAGAAGTGGATACTGGGGTTATGGCAGCTAGCTGCTGCCATAATACCAATATTCCACTTCAAATTTGCGCCATATAATGACGGCGGGCAGTTCGTAAGTGGATAAACATCTCCACAACTTTATCCCTGACCTGTCTGGTGTGTTCCTTGGCCTTCATGATGCTGTTTGTTCACGAAGGTTCTCTAACAAACCTCTGAGGGCTTCACAGAACAGCTGTATTTATACTGATATTAAATTACACACAGGTGGACTCTATTTACTAATTAGGTGACTTCTGAAGGCAATTACACTAGATTTTATTTAGGGGTATCAGAGTAAAGGGGGCTGCATACAAATGCACGGCACACTTTTCACATATTTATTTGTAAAAAAATGTTGAAAACCATTTATCATTTTCCTTCCACTTCACAATTATGTGCCACTTTGTGGAAAATTTCCAGGGGTATGAATACTTTTTCAATGCACCTAACATCAAGTGCCAAATTGTTACCAATACATCTATAAACTCTAAAGTGGTTCTTAGCCATATCTTTTACTTTAATGCATTCCTTGCACCCGGTTAAAAAATATTTAGGTTGCAGTATGCCACCCCCCCCCCCCCAAAGGTAGCTGGGCCCTGGCTTGATTTAGCACTGTGCCCATCTGCAGCAGCTACCTCCACTCTCACAGGCTTTGCTGTGGCAGAGAGAGTCATTGGCTCCCGCTGCTGTCCGTCAAATATTGTGACGAGAGAGACCCACAAATGTGCCAGAATAGGCAGTGGCACACCAAAAAGAGTCGGAGCCAGGAGTGCTGACGGGGGACCCGAGAAAAGGAAGATGGTTAGTGTTGATTCTTGCTTATTGTCACCTATATTCACAAATTGTTGGCTTTTTGTATTCATGCTTTGGGATTGCAACACTAATGCCCTGTACACACGATCGGACATTGATCGGACGTTCCGACGACAAAATCCATCAGATTTTTTCTGACGTTTTTTTGGGCCAAACTTGTCTTGCATAAACACGGTTGCACAAAGTTGTCGGAATATCCGATCGTTCTGAACGTGGTGACGTAAAACACGTACGTCGCGACTATAAACGGGGCAGTAGCCAATAGCTTTCGTCTCTTAATTTATTCTGAGAATGCGCGGCACTTTGTGCGTCGGATTTGTGTACACGCGATCGGAATTTAAACGATCGGATTTTGTTGTCGGAAAATTTTATAGCCTGCTCTCAAACTTTGTGTGTCGGAAATTCCGATGGAAAAAGTCCGATGGAGCCCACACACGGTCGGAATTTCCGTCAACACAATCCGATCGCACTTTTTCCGTCGGAAAATCTGATCGTGTTTACAGGGCATAACTGTTTTCATACTTGACAATCCCTTTTACCTAAATTCAGCTAGACCACGCTTTTTTGTGCTCAGTGGTGATGCTTATATCTGAATATGCCTTCAATAAAATACAATGTAATACTGACATATAATCACATACATAGGTTGGACTTGATGGACTTTTTCAACCTCACCTACTATGTGTGTATATATATATATGATTTAAAAAAAAACTGACAGGAGGAGCCCCAATCTTTCTACACTCCATCCAAAACTGAAAAAAAAAGGTTTTGACTTTAGATACACTTTAGTTTATCTAGTTCTATTTCCGACCTCAAGGTATCCAGACAAGTGTGAGATGAAACGTTCCCCCTGAACAGAGAGGAATATGAAGTGTTTCCAGGGAAAGGCTCCCAATAGCTGCTCTCATCTTACACCAATTATCCAGATTTCCATAAATTCCTGCCGGGAGAAGTAATAAGATGGTGAGGGCCACCCAGGAGTGTTTATGTATGACGTGTGGAAGGTGTATCATCTGCACACTGGCTCTATGACCCCTGGAGTGCTTCCTGGTTTCCCTCGGGATGCTTCTACTTACCTCCCAGCTATCTCCTAGGGTGATCCTGCCAGTCTCACACCTTCCCTTGAGATGCTACTACATTGTGCTAACAGGGTCTATTTATAAAGCAGTGAATGTGACATTCATCTAACATTCTCTGGCAGAGAATCAAACACATGGACAACTCACCTGCAGTGAATGTTTGATGAATGTGAAATTCACTGCTTTAGGCCTCGTTCACATAAGTGTACTGCAGCATATGCCCGTGCGAGGGCCATTTATGTAAATTGGGACGCAGTGGCTACATGGACACAGCCACTGCTCCCAATCTGACAGCCTTGCGGATGCAGGAGCATGGCCATGAACACAGACAGTGTGCAATTGTGTCCGTGCAGCTCATGCATCCCAATTGACATGAATGAGAAGGCCTGCATGGGGATGCACAGAACACATGTGCATCTCGTATGTTGTAACACGACTGTATGAATGAGGCCTTATGAATATGCATAGCTCCCAACTGCCCCTGATTTTGAGGGACTGTCCCTGATTTGGAACAAAGTCCCTCTGTCCCTCTTTCCTCCTTATTTGTCCCTCATTTGGTTTGATCTATATAGTTATGTATATAAAATGCACTTTTTTATCTTTCAAAAAAGTGTTTTCCAGTGTTAAACCTTTTATCCAATTTCTAAATTGCTGCATTTATAAATTTCAAAAGCCAATATAAAGGAATAGAAGTGGCAAAAAAAGCCCTTGTGTGTTTACCTAATCATTTTTTTTGTATAATTCTCCTGTAGCCTCCCTGGCGGTTTTCCCGAGTGTGGCTCGGGGTTAAAATTCAGGACCATTAGCGGTAACCCCGATGTCCCCCGCAGTGTCCGTGGGCTCTCTGTCTCCCCCGAAGCCTCTCCTTGCCAGGCTCCGTTCCCTGCGAGCGTCGCGATGCATGGGGGCGGAGCCTGGTGGCAAATTAAAAAAAAAGTAAAAATCATAACACATACAGTACTGTAATCTTACAGATTACAGTACTGTATGAAATTATTTCATATCCCTTTTGTCCCCAGTGCTTTGGCCCATGTCCTGCATGCAGTTTTATGTGATATATACTGTTCTTTCTGACTGGAAACTGGAGATTGTCCATAGCAACCAAAAAGTGTCCCTTTACGTCAAAAGTGGCTTTAGACCAGCTAGAAAACAGCGATAGTAAATTAGAACACTTGCAGAATTGAGCGATAGTGAATCGCGGGGAAATGTATTTTATTACTATTTATTTTTATTTTTTTTAATTATTTATTTTTACTTATTATATTATAATTTATGTTTTTGTGTTTCAAACTTTATCATACCCGGGATATCTACTAGACTCTTGTTTTTGACAGATTTAAGTGTGTTATTGTTAAGAATTACAGACCTACAATATAAAACGCCAAATTTCCATGCAAAATAATTGTACCGCTTTCAGCACCTAAAATCCGAAATAATCAAACCGCCAGGGAGGTTAAGGAGGTGTGGCAGGGTGTGTGTGTCCTATACCTACATACAGTATCTCACAAAAGTGAGTACACCCCTCAGATTTTTGTAAATATTTTATTATATCTTTTCATGTGACAACGCTGAAGAATTGACACTTTGCTACAATGTAAAGTAGTGAGTGTAAAGCTTGTATAACAGTGTACATGTGCCGTCCCCTCAATACAACTCAACACACAGCCATTTATGTCTAAACTGCTGGCAACAAAAGTGAGTACACCCCTAAGTGAAAATGTGTGGCCACCATTATTTTCCAGCACTGCCTTAACCCTCTTGGGCATGGAGTTCACCAGAGCTTCACAGGTTGCCATTGGAGTCCTCTTCCACTCCTCCATGACGACATCACGGAGCTGGTGGATGTTAGAGACCTTGCGCTCCTCCACCTTCCATTTGAGGATGCCCCACAGATGCTCAATAGGGTTTAGGTCTTGGGACATGCTTGGCCGGTCCACCACCTTTACCCTCAGCTTCTTCAGCAAGGCAGTGGTCATCTTGGAGGTGTGTTTGGGGTCGTTATCATGTTGGAATACTGCCCTGTGGCCCAGTCTCTGAAGGGAGGGGATCATGCTCTGCTTCAGTATGTCACAGTACATGTTGGCATTCATGGTTCCCTCAATGAACTGTATCTCCTTAGTGGCGGCAGCACTCATGCAGCCCCAGACCATGACACTCCCACCACCATGCTTGACTGCGGCAAGACACACTTGTCTTTGTACTCCTCACCTGGTTGCCACCACACACCTTTGACACCATCTGAATCAAATACGTTTATCTTGGTCTCATCAGACCACAGGACATGGTTCCAGTAATCCATATCCTTAGTCTGTGTATCTTCAGCAAACTGTTTGCGAGCCTTCTTGTGCATCATCTTTAGAAGAGGCTTCCTTCTGGGACGACAGCCATGCAGACCAATTTGATGCAATGTGCGGCGTATGGTCTGAGCACTGACAGGCTGACCCCCCCACCCCCCAACCACTGCAGCAATGCTGGCAGCACTCATACGTCTATTTCATTGTAGCAAAGTGTAATTTCTTCAGTGTTGTCACATGAAAAGATATAATAAAATATTTACAAAAATGTAAGGGGTGTACTCACTTTTGTGAGATACTGTACTTTTGCTAATAGGTGTTCCCGCGTTCCCGTCTCAAAAATGAATATGCCCCTTGTATTTCAGCTACCTTTAAACACTTCTCAGGTGTGTGTTTAGGAGCTCCTAGTACAAACGTCAACTCACTTAGTGAATATTTTTAAAGATTTATTGATTATGTACACCAGATATAGCCATCACCTTTTGGGCAAAAAAATTAATAAAAAAAAAACTCCCCCTTCTTCAGAGTCAACAAGTAGAGAAAAAAAATGAGGTAGTTTAATCATTTAAACAGTAAATTATAATTATAAAATTTTATGGCATTGTATAAAATTGTTTCCCACCTAGTAAACGTAAGTATAATAGTATAAATTAATCATCTATAGTTCTTATGCTTGTGCATTTTATTACATAACACATAAAGTCATATAAACTAAATCGTAAAAATAGTACATGTAGTAAAATTAAAACCCTTAAACAAATACCGGTAGTTCATGGGTAAATCTCAATGGAGTTCACTTAAAAGCCTGGCTTAAGGCTAACATGGGGCTTAAGACAAAATCAGAACTAATAATTAGTGGGGATTGGGGGCAGTAGTAGAGGGGGAGAAGACGGGAAGATACGGCACAGACCCTACATCTTCCTCATTTCTTAGAAGTATTTAAGCCAGAGCATCAGGATAAAATCCAGGCAGCTAGCAGTGTGTGACCATGGGGGGGACATTAGAGTGTAAGCTCCTCTGGTGCAGAGACTGATGTGAATAGATTAGTGTTCTCTGTACAGCACCATGGAATATGCCAGAGCTATATAAATGTATAATAATAAAAGTGGGTGACTGTGCTGGGGACATAAGAGTGTGAACTCCTCTGGTGCAGAGATGGATGTGAATAGATTACTGTTCTCTGTACAGCACCGTGAAATATGTCACAGATTTATAAATGTATAATAATTAAAGTGTGTGACTGTGCTTTGAACATTAGAGTGTAAGCTCCTCTGGTGCCTAAATGCATACTAATAGGAACTGAAGAAAAATGATGACAAAAATTCTAAAAAACAGAAAAATGAAAAAAAATACTTGGCGTTTTATTTTCTGTAGTTTGTAAATATAATATGTCCTGCCATACTAACCTAGGTCACTAGAACATCATTATACAGTGTATATTATACATATTCAGTTGGAATTTCTTTTAGTTTTGGAGATCTGGTTTATGAAACTCTAATGCCGCGTACACACGATTGGAATTTCCGACAACAAAACCGTGGATTTTTTTCCGAAGGATGTTGGCTCAAACTTGTCTTGCATACACACGGTTACACAAATTTTGTCGGAATTTCCGAACGTCCAGAACGTGGTGACGTACAAGACGTACGACAAGCCAAGAAAAAGGCCGTTTAATAGCCAGTGCGGCACCTTCTGCTTGATTCCGAGCATGCGTGAGCTTTTGTGCGAAGGACTTGTGTATGCACGATCAGACTTTCTGACAACAAGTGAAGTTAGTGAAAAAATTTGAGAACCTGCTCTCAAACATTTGTGTGCGAAAATTCCAACAGTAAATGTTCGATGGAGCCTACACACGGTCTGACTTTCCGACAACAAGCTCACATCGAACATTTCCCTTCGGAAAGTCCGACCGTGTATACGCGGCATTAGGCTACATTCACACCTGAGCGTTTTCAGCTCATAAAACACTCGTTTACACGGTACACAGGTAGAATGGCAGTCTGCCAATGTACACAAGGCAGATTGGCGTTCTGTCAGTAGGGAAGACATGGATCCTGTGTTCCTGCAAGGCACCTGCCATAGTACACGGAAACACTAGCTAAGAACACAGTTAACCCTTTGATCACCCCTGATGTTAACCCCTTCCCAGCCTACTAATACTAATAATACTAATACTAATGATTAAAAAAAAAAAATCATCCCCAGCATTCCGACCTGGCGACTGCCTCTTTCACCTTGTAGCGTGAGACTGCCTTTTTTTGTCCCAGCCGTTCAATTCCCCAAGAAATTATTTTTTGAAAATGAGGACCTCTGGAATGTCTCAAGTAGTATCCGTTTTCTCTGTTCAGCTCCTTGTATCCCAGTTCGCTTTTGTACATAAAATGTTTCACTTTATTTTCCTGAAACCAAACTTTAAGGATGCAGGACCAAACTAGTTAATGCCCTGGCCAACTTGTTTTTAAAGGTTCTAGGTCTGAGACTGTCATCCTGATCCCTTTACTCCATAGTGAGTTGCTGACCCAAAGCAATCATGCAACCAGCCTGGACTGGGGATCTGGGTTGGTAGCTTAGATGTGAGGATGAGAATGATGACCTTGGAGCTGCACCTTCACACACCCGTCGGCAGTGGTAACCGCCATGTTTTTATTCTGACAGGTTTCCTTTGCAGCTGATGTAACTGAAGCTCCACCCTCCTACAAATATCCAATCAGGCTGAGGGGAAAATTGAGGGTGTATCTAGAATCGAAATGGTTAGCTGAGGAGACCCCATTAGTACATTGGCCTTTATGAGTGTAAAATGGTCTTGTTATTGCTCCACTGAAAATGGATTCAGTAGTATATATCAATGATGGCGGAGCTGGCGTGACCAAACTGAAGCAGAAAACGCAAAGAACGATATAAAACGTTTTTGCTCTATTCCATTGAATAAAACATATTTTATGTCCATTCGCCAAAATACAATAAACACAGAATTTTCAGTGCAGGGACACAGAGCAACCCCCACTGATGAGTTTTTCCATCACAGAGCGAGCATCAAGTATCAATAGGTCTGACAATTTTTCATTGTAATACTAAAATAAATTGGTGAATGTTCCCGGCTCCGCGGTGTATCCCATCCCACAAGTTGAGGAATCTGGGTCACATCTCCAGGATGGGAGGGCGGCCGATGGCTGAAAATGTTACAGAACAAGACAAAAACCTCAAAATGTATTTTATTACCTGTACAGTATGAATACAAGGCGGAAACCTATTCATAGTAAGCCAATGTAAAGTAAGGCTGAGAGCAGAGGAGGGAGGCCATATACAGAGGATGGAGGCTGGGTGCAGAGGATGGAGGACAAAGCGGAGGACTGAGAACAGACACAGATAATGGAGGGATGGTGTACAGGATGAAGAACAGATACAGGAGATACAGAAGATGGAGACCAGGTTCACAGGATGGAGGCTAGTAAAGACATGGAGGCCAGTACGGAGGATGAAGGCCAGGTGTAGAGTATTAAAGTGTCACTAAACCCGAATAATAAAAACCTATAATCAAATGGTGCATTGCATGCTGTTCATACTCACTCATTGTGCAAAAAAACCTAGTTGATCCTGCTGCTCTCTATCCCCACCTTCTGTTCATGTCCCCAATTCAGCTAAGGATTTTGCAGCTGTGGTAGCAACTCTGCACATGCTCAGTTTTCAGTGAGTTTCTATGCTGAGCATTTCCTCCCTATCACATCTGAGCAGCCCATGTGACTATAGAGTCACACATGTGGGTGTATACACAGAGGTAAATGATAGCCCACTCCCTCCCTCCAGCTAAACACAGCTAAACACAATGGGAAATTACATGTCGATTGATGGAGGCTTCGCCTCCCTCTTATTCTAATGCGCACACGATTGGACTTTCCGACAACAAAACCGTGGATTTTTGTTCAAACGCTGTTGGCTCCAACTTGTCTTGCATACACACGGTCACACGGTCACACGATGGGGGGCATATGCAGAGAATAATGGCTAGTGCAGAGTATGAAGGTTGGTGTGAAGGATAAGGACCGCTGCAAAAAAAAGGCTGGTGCAATGGATGCAAGCCATTGTGGAACACGGAGAGTGGTGTGGAGGATGAAGGTTAGTGAGGAGGATGGAGGCTGGACTACAGTATGGAAGTTGGTGTGGAGAATAAATGCCAGGTGCCGAATAAAGAGGCCAGTGTGGAGAATGGAGGCCATGTACAGAGTATGAAGGCTTCAGCTGAGGGTGGATGCCGATGATGGAGGCCGGTGAAGAGAGCAGAGGTCAGACAGGGAATTTGGAAACACTAAGCAAGCTCTATGCCCTCAGCTTTAAAATGCACACGTCTCACTTTTTTCTAGAGTTCACCTTTAAGTAGAACACGAACTAAATGCCACACTATAATGGAAGGAGGTTCTCTAAAGACTTACACATAGGATGGGGTGAGTGTAATTATACATTACAGAGCCAGAAGGATTCCAGGACAAGTTCTGTCCATCTGGACAAGAAGAACCAACAACCGCAGTGACATTCCCTCCACCGCTCTGCAGATACATTTATTTCTGAAAATTACAAACACAATTGTCATCCTCTGCTGCAGCTTCACCTATACAAGCAGCCAGGCACTGGGAGAAAAAATACACTATATTACCAAAAGGCAAGTTCCTCCACCCCAAACTCGCTCATCCATGTCTTTATGGACCTTGCTTTGTGCACTGGTGCGCAGTCATGTTGGAACAGGAAGGGCCTATCTCCAAACTGTTCCCACAAAGCTGGGATCATGAAATTGTCCAAAATGTCTTGGTATGCTGACGCCTTAAGAGTTCCCTTCACTGGAACTAAGGGGCCAAGCCCAATCCCTGAAAAACAACCCCACACCATAATCCCCCCTCCACCAAATGATTTGGACCAGTACACAAAGCAAAGTCCATAAAGACATGGATGAGCGAGTTTGGGGTGGAGGAACTTGACTGGCTTGCACAGAGTCCTGACCTCAACCCGATAGAACATCTTTGGGATGAATTAGAGCGGAGACTGCGAGCCAGGCCTTCTCATCCAACATCAGTGCCTGACCTCACAAATGCGCTTCTGGAAGAATGGTCAAACATTCCCATAGACACACTCCTAAACCTTGTGGACAGCCTTCCCAGAAGAGTTGAAGCTGTTGTAGCTGCAAATGGTTGGCCAACTCAATATTGAACCCTACAGACTAAGACTGGAAAGCCATTAAATTTAATGTGTGAGTAAAGACAAGCGTCCCAGTACTATTGGTAATATAGTGTATTGTAAAGGGTGATTTGTCTGAGGAGGGATCCAGGGCCCCCACATTTGTCTGAGGGGGAGGGGGTTTGGGGGACCCCACATTTACAAAATACAAAGGTGGGGGGTCTTCATTCATCTCTCCTCCTGCATGTCCATTGTTAATAATCTTGATAAAATGAAATGTTAATAGCGGAGCCATTTTCATCCATTACTTCAACGCTTCTTCCTTATTTAAACATTCTTCACATATTTTTATTTCCATATTTATAGAGTGGAAAAACGGAGATTCAGCCAAAACAAACGATCTATATCACTAGGTCCGTACATCACATAGAGTTCTATATTCTGCCCTCCTCCCCGATGGATTCACCAATTCAGTGTTTACCATTCCCCAATCTCAGATTGCAGATATACAAGTACCTGGGATACGCACTTGTGATGTCAGAGCCAGAGTGATGTCATTCAGCACATAGCTAATATCTACACAATGGGGGTTATTTACGAAAGGCAAATCAACTTTGCACTGAAAGTGCGTGTGGAAGTGAAGTCGCTGTAAATCTAAGGGGTAGATCTGAAATGAGGGGAAGCTCTGCTGATTTTATCATCCAATCATGTGCAAGCTAAAATGCTGTTTTTTATTTTCCTTGCATGTCCCCCTCGGATCTACAGCGACTTTACTTCAAATTGCACTTTCAGTGCAAAGTGGATTTTCCTTTAGTAAATAACCCCCAATGTCTTCGGAGCTCACAGGTATCAGTGCAGAATCTCATTCTATAATTCCTTCACCCAGCTCCGCCATGTCCCTCACAGTCTCAGCCAAGATCACATGACTACCATCTGCATTGTGGATGTTCAACAATGTTAGAGACTGCAGAAAGTAGATGGACCTTTTTGGAAATGGGTTCTGAGAAGAGTATGAAGGCTGCCACGGCAGGCGTCACCTGCTAAAAATGCTGTTTGTCTGACTCTTATCTTCATCCAATTTTTTTAAAGCTTTCTGGGGGGGGATCTGCAACTAATATGCAGATGAGGAAATCTGAATTCACTTTGACTGGCTGCATGCTTGCTCCAGGTTAGTGACTAAGAGAGCAATGAGGCCAGAAACAGCCAGGCAGTTAGTATTTCCATAAAGAGATCGGCAATGGCAGCGATGGCATATTGTGATGAACCAATATGGTCACTCTCTCCGATCTCTATATAGTAACATTATATATTCATACTGACACTGATACTAGAAATCGGCTTCAGCTCTGTGTGCTGTAGCTTTTTTTTAACCATATGTTTTACCCTAAGCCCTCGTTCACATTGGAGCAACTTGTCATGTGATTTGACAGGTCAAATCGCATGACAAGTCGCACCTTATTGCCGGAAATTGCACTGTTCAAATTGGCACGACGCCGACCTTGGCGGTGCTGCACCGATTTGAAAAACGATTTCCTGCACTACCTTTGGGTGCGACTTGCGTAGACATCTGTGCATGAAGCCGCAACAGATGTCTTCCAAGTCAAACCTAAAGTCATGCAGCTTTGAAATTGTGTGATTTCTGATTTCAAAGCCACAGTCTATGTGAACGAGGGCTAAATCATGACCCTATACCCCTTCAGATCACCACACGTTACAATCCGATTGTACAATCTCCATTGGGTCCACCAAAAACTATGTATTTAAAAGGCCTGTCTGTTCGGATACAAATTGATTGGATATATTAGGTAGGTCCTCATAATATATAATATATATAGTTTTGGTAACTCTAACGTTGATTCTATGATTCTATGATTAGATTGCAATGTGTACAGTAACCCTAAAATGTGTGGTTACTTATTCATTTTCAATGGGATCCCTAACAACATGCCTCAAACTGTAGAGCTGCGGTATACTGCGTTCTGATGTAAATGGACCCTAAAGAAGATCGTACAATCAGATTGTAACATGTATGAGGAAGACTCGATAGACCACTTGGTCAGTTTCTGCCATCACTCTTCCTAATTAGTTATTTTTTCCGCATGAAATGGACATTTGGCTTCTGAATCCGTATCTCCCCATAAATATGTATTTCATCTCATAAATCGATAATTCAGCTCTTTTTTCCTGATTTTCCCAATAGACACATCATTGACGTCACAGACAAAATATATCCCCAGTAATGTGCTGGACGGCAGTGTGATCTGTGCGATAACTGGAATATACTTTTCTGAATATAAAGATAAAACAAATGGAAGGGATAACGTGTTACACCTTCATGAACCAACAGTAACCCTGACATCTTTATAAAATGCTGCAACAAATAACTGCAGCCGACTGGCAGTTGAGTGTGGTGGAGCTCAGCACAATCTGATCACAATGACACACACTAAAAGCAGCCCATAGGTCATTCTTTTTTTTCCCATTCAACCACCGGGATAAACAGAAATAAATGACTTGACTCCCCCCCATCCACACACTGATTGTGGATGAACATGGTGTGCGCAGCCTATTGCATTAGGGTGTGCACCCCAAAGCTCATATGCATGTGTGTGTATGTGTATATACTGACAGTGTCAGTAGAGCAAAGGACAGTGTCAGTAGAGAAGTAGACAGTGTAATAAGGGCAGAGATTGGTGCTAGTAGGGCAGTTACAATATTATTTTAATTTTTTTTTTGAGGAGAAATAAAAAAAAGGAGATTTTTTTTTATTTGGTGAAATATCAGTGGTCTAAACATTGTAAATATGCACCACACAGGGTGATTAGGGTGTGCCTAGGCACACCTGGCACACCCTGTGCGCACGCCTATGTGGATGAAGGAACCCTGCCGCTGAACCTTTATATTCCGACACCCCACCATCAGAACACACTGATCAGTGGCGCTGATCAAGTGGCACTTTTCCAACAGGGCATCTGTACAGAAGTTGACAGGTAGATCGCCTTTTTGTTTTACAATCACCCTGCCCATACATTGATCGATATTCAGTCTGTCCCTGCTGAATTGGCCTCATTTAGATCCATGTATGGCTCGCTTAAAGCTGAAAGTGGTATTAAAGCAATTTTTTTAAAATAACAAACACGTTATACTTAACTGCTCTGAGCAGTGATTTTGCACAGATCGGCCCCGATCCTCTTCTTTTCCCCCTACCAGCGCTCCTGGCTCCTCCCCCTCGAGCAGTGGCCCCAAAGAAAGCTCATTGCTCTGGGGGCACCACTGTATGCTCTTTCCCGAGCCGCTGCTCTATGCATCCATAAGACACACAGAGCCCCCCCCCGCTTTTTCCTCATTGGCTCACTGGCTTTGATTGACAGCAGAGGGAGCCAATGTTTCCAGATGCGTTTTTTCCTGTTTTTGATGTATTCCAGTGTGTTTTTGATGCAGAAAAATAAACGTTTTGCTTTTGATTATATTCATTTATTCATCACTGCAATTTTCTATTTACCTTTTTGCAACTTTTTTGATTCACGTATTGTTTACTTGTTCACTTTAGCGCCACACTTTTGATTTTGTTTTGCACTTTACGTCTAGTGGTTTGTTAGCTGCTTACCCGTCCTCTATGCGCAATTTTCTTTTTTATGCAGCCTGCCTAGGAATGCCTGATCCTCCAGACTGGCATCCACCCATCAAGGTTTTTCATGACATATGTAAACAACTTTTTTGTACCAATGTTTTTACGTTCAATAAAAGTTTGTAAACAAAAAAAAAGGTTTTTGCATAACCCCCCCCCCCCCCCCCCCCCCGCAGACAGCCCACTGCTTACATCAGGGCTGAAGGCTTGTGAGAGGAGTATTGCGGTAGGATGCTGGGATGTCTTCAGGAAGTTATAGACAGCACCCTGCCAGCTCCTCCCACCAGCCGTGATTTGCCTGCATTGCATAGAGATGCACAGAGACCCAGCAATGGCATCACTGGGTCTAAAATAAAGTATGTAATGAAAATGAAAGAGTTTTATTTACTAACATCATTGACATGTTGATGAGAGGAAAAGCAGGAACCAGGAAAGGCAAAATATAAGCAGATTAAACTTAATCTTTAAAACAAATGCACAATAATGTCTGTTCCACAGAGCTCACAATCTAATAACCAGGAACATTGAAAAAAAACAATCTATTTGCCATCATCTAAAGGAGCAGGGGAACGTTTCTGTCAGTCCTTTACTATCATTGGATGGGTTTTGTATCTTTGGACAATCAGCCTCTTCGGTGGCTTAGTAAATAAATAGACGGCTCACTCTCAATTTAGTAAAACAAACAAGGAAAATGTTTAATAATATCCCCGGCCTCCCATACCTGCCGGGCGCAGAGAAAAGCGTCTTGTTCTATCTTTGGAGCGGCACGTAGCCGCAGATAATTGAGGCGATGACGTCACTGGAGTGATTTATGGGCAGCGCAGTCGATGTTTAGATTAGAGAGAATTTACTAAGGATGGCCAAAGTAAACGCTGAAAATGTTGTTTAGGAATCTTTTGTTTATAAAACTGCCATTTAACTCCGCCATTAGATATAAACAGAGCCAGGCCGTCATCGACGCCAAGCGCAACGCGGAAACTTCCCCCCCGTGCTGTCACACCGAAATCTGAGACCCCGCTCTGATCATCGTCACCAGGACACCACTGTCACACAGCAGCAGGAGGCTATCAGAGGTGGGCTGGATCAATACCAAGATTTATAGTCAAAATCGATTTATTGCAACGATCGGAAACAAATCACTGCAGTCCACCTTATTGGTGCCAAGAACCCGGCACTGGCAATTCTGTGGGTGTGAAAGTAAGGGAGAAAAATAGTGACCTCTGACCTTCATCTGCCTTACCTCCCCGCTCAACCTCTGACCCTAACCAGACCCTCACCTGCCCTACCCCCCCTTCCCCTCAACCCCTAACCTGACCTTTGCCTTCCCTACCTCCCCACCCCCTCAACCTCTGACCTTAACCAGACCCTCACTCGCCCTACCTCCCCTCCCAACCTTTGACCTTGACCAGACCCCCACCTGCACTACCTCCCCCTCAACCCCCAACCTGACCTACCTCCCCTCCCCCTCAACCCCTGTCCAGACCCTCACCTGCCCTACCTCCCCTCCCCCTCAACCCCTGTCCAGACCCTCACCTGCCCTAGCTCCCCTTTGCTCCAACCTCTGACCATAACCTGATCCTTACTTGCCCTACCTCCCCCTCAGCCTCTGACTTTAACCTAACCACCTTCCTTACCACCCCTCCCTCAACCCTTAACTTGACCTTTGCCTGCCCTACCTCCCCCCTCAACCGCCGACCTCATCCAGATCCTTACATGCCCTACTTCCCCTCCTCCTAACCTCTGATTTTAACCTAACCCTTCATTGATCTACCTCCCCTCCCCACTCGCTGACTTTGACCAGATCCTCACCTGTCAACCCCCTCCAAACTCTGACTTTTAACCAGACCCTCCACTGCCCTATCTTCTCCTCCCTCTCAACCTCTGACATTGACTAGACCCTCACCTGCCCTACCTCCCCTCCCCCAACCTTAATCTGACTCTCCGCTGCACTACCTCTTCTCCCTGACCTCTGACCTTTAACCAGGCCTTCACCTGCCCTACCTCCCCTTCCCCAACCTCTGACCTTAACCTGACCCGGACCTGCCCTACCTCCCCTCCCCCGACCTTAACCTGACTCTCCACTGCACTACCTCCTCTCCCCAACCTCTGACCTTAACCGGGCCTTCGCCTGTCCTACCTCCCCTCCCCCAACCTCTGACCTTAACCTGACCCTCCGCTGCACTACCTCTCCTCCCCCAACCTCTGACCTTAACCGGGCCTTCGCCTGTCCTACCTCCCCTCCCCCAACCTCTGACCTTAACCTGACCCTCCGCTGCACTACCTCTCCTCCCCCAACCTCTGACCTTAACCTGACCCTCCGCTGCACTACCTTCTCTCCCCGACCTTAACCGGACCCTCCGCTGCACTACCTCCTCTCCGCGACCTCTGACCTTAACTAGGCCTTCACCTGCCCTACCTCTCCTCCCCCAATCTCTGACCTTAACCAGACCCTTCGCTGCACTACCTCTCCTCCCCAAACCCTGATCTTAACCAGACCCTTACCATCCAGACCTCCTACTCCCCCAGGTAGGGTCCATTGACACTGCTGCGTGTTTTGATTTTTTCTGTGTTTTTGACCCGTGTTGGGCCTCATTTACACAGGCATATGTGTATTTTCGGCACAAAACGCAGATTCTTCCTGGCACCTCTAGCAGAAGATCCTGTATAAAATATGTGACTAAAGTACCCATATTTAGGCATGTATAATTCTCCTTTCATTCAAATGAATGGCTACACATTTACTAGCGTGCGTGTTTATGTATGTTTAGATGAATTTATGTGCGTTCCCGTGTAAAATCAGATATATGTGAGCCTGGACGCAGAGGCGTTCTACTTTTTTCTGCACAGCTAAACACAGCGCACATTCATGTGTTCATGTACACGCAGCTCTGCGTATGGGCTCATTCATTATAATGATGCTACATTTAGATGCGCACAAAACTGTCGGCTGTATGCATCTAAATGCAGCATCTTTTCTGCCCATGTGAATGAGCCTTTAGGGTGGGTTCAAATTTGTGCAAATTGCATACGGTTTTCACAATGGAGCCGGCTCACACAGGTCCGGGGAGGCTGCGGAGCGGATTGCAAAAGGGTCCGGTGCGTTTTTGGCTCCGGTTCAGGTGTAAATTCAGGCAAAAATTCGGACCTGAATCGCACCTAAACCGGTAAACAGAAACACACCGGACCCCAGGCACGAAACCGTGGCCGCACATATGTGAACACAGCCTCAAAGTGGAATTAAATTGTATCTGAGCACCACAAACCACAAACACTAAAAACGTTCGCATTCAAAGCAATTTAACCTATCCATGTCTCCATGATTTATTTTGTTGAGAAATTACTTTGAAAGACACCCCCTGGCATTTCTAGCTGTGGCCATCTTGAGTAAGGGCAGATGATTCATGTAGCATTTACTTTCTGAAATCCATCTGCCCTTAGGTAAGGCATGCAGGTGTTCTGTCAGATTAGGCGACCCGCCAAATCTTGTAACAGAAGTGATGTTCCATCACGGCCATCTTGGTACACCGCACACTCAGTAAGTCTACAGTCTGGAGTCGCCAAGTGGACATATTTTTACACCCACTGAAGTCTTGCATTTTTTCAGGACAAATTGGGTTTTCATTTGGTGGTAAATGGTAATAGATATCCTGATTTTTCTTTTTTTCTTTTTTTTTTATCAAAGTGAAACTAGCCAGAAATAGTAAAAGAAAATAGATTTTTAAAAATGTAGCTGTATAATTCTTGCTCTTAACTTAACCTTCTGCCAAAGAACAACCCAGAATTAATTGTCCTGCTCCTAATGATTGCAGCGATACCACACATGCGTTATTTGTTGTTTGTACCTGTAATAGGGCACCAGAAACAATAACGCTTTTTTCTTTTTTTACCTAAAATACACTAACAATAACTGACACCGATACTAGTTTTAAAAATGTTTTTTTTTTTAAATCCTACTTAAAATACACTGACCCTGACCTTTGATCCTAACCTAGATCAAACACTGATCTGGCTATTTTATCTTTATTTTTTTATTATTATTATTTATTTATTTTTAACATACTTTTGTTTGTTTACATTTTTCTCCTCTGGCAAGGAGAAAATGATACAATGTATATTTCTCTCCATTTAGAGGGAGAAAACACATAAACGAGCTGAACAGTGACTGATCACTGTGACAGCCAATCAGTGGCTGTCGCAGCAATCAGGTAATCGGGAATCGGGCCTCCCAATCCCAAAACACGGGCCCCTCAGTCTCTGTGCTGGGAGCGTGCTGTGGCCAAGCTGCATTTTTTTTGCAGAATTGCAAACCTCAACACATGGAGGGATTTACTTAAACTGGAGCAGCTGAGCATGGTAACCAATCACCTTTTTCAGTTAAGCTTTGAAAATTAAATATACAAGCTGATTGGTTGCCATGCACAGCTGCTCCAGCCTTAGTACATCCCCCTGTACGCTGTGGTGCACACTAAGGCCCCTTTCACACTTGTGCGACTTGTCATGCAACTTGGGACTGCAAAGTCACATGACGTTGTTCCCCATGATTTCCAATGATAACCATTCATATATGTACGACTTCAAGTCGTGCCGAATTCAAAGTAGTCCCTATACTACTTTGGTCCGTCTTTCATGCGAGTTGAGGTCCATGGACCTCAAGTTTACACAGGCATTCCCTGAAACCACGTCGAAATTGCGGCCGCAAAGTCACAGCAAAATTGTGCAACTCGGAATTGCCATGGTTCTACCCGCGATTCGCAATAGCGGCAAATCGAGGGACGCCCCGAGTGTCCCCAGTGCGTTGCCCGTTGATTTTAATAGCACCCCAAACGCGGTGCGATTTACCCATGATTCGTTGGGGCGACAATCGCAAGAAAACGTGCAAACAGAATTACAGGGCGCCCATCGCCCAAAAGAAATACAGGAGCTTTTTTTGGGCAACGAGCGTCTCGCGATTCTATTTGCGCATTTTTACCACGATTGTTGCCCCCATATGCGGAGATGTGAACGAAGCCTAAGGGCTCATTTACACCTGAGCGTTTTCAGCTTGTAAAACACTCATCTCAAAAGTTCCAAAATGCCCAACAAGCAAAATCCTATTCATTTAAATGGCTCCTGTTCACATCTGAGCGTTCTGTTGCCTGAAGCACAAAGCCTGAAGCTCAGAAAAGTACATGAGCTTCTTTTTAGGCAGATAACAGGCTTTTTTTTGCTTTTTACATTTTGACCTGTGGCAAAAATCGTTGGAAAATCACACAACTTTTCACCTGTAAACGATACCTCAGGTGTGAATGCAGGCTTATGCTAGCCATACACCTGTCTAAAAATCGTTGGAACGATTTTGCCATCATGTAATGATCGAAATTTGATCGATAAATCGTTCAACTGACATAAATTAATCATTTTTTCATTTGTTTTGTCACATAAGCCCAGTGCAAACTGTTTGGACAAGAAACACATTAACCTTTCAATTTATCGTTCCTTCGGGCTGAAGTTTTCCAAACTTTTCGGCTCAAAAACGTCACAACCGATTTTCGAATTGTGCCTATTAACTAGACGATAAACGAACGAGCTGTCCAAATGACAGGGTTTCAAATGATTTTTCATCTAGGGTATGGCCACCATAAGTCGTGGTAGTGTGGAAGGGGCCTTAGCCCCCATTCACAGCATTTTCAGCTGAATTTGAAGTGTTTTTCAAGCATTTTTGCTAGGTGTTTTTTCTATGTTTTCAAGATGTATGCCTTTTGTTTTGGCCAATAGAAAACAGTATCATCTGTGACATCATATGTCGCTGTCTACGTATCTACGTCCTGTTTTTTTTTTGTGTGTTGTAGTATCTTGTGCTATTGGTGCCATGTCTGCTATGTCAGTTTATGACGAGCCATCTGCCGCTTGCCTTGGGTCTTGTAATAGGAATCAGTGAGGTCGTAGAGGTTCTTGTGGGCAAGTCACCAGGCAGATGAAAGCTTCCACATCTAGAATTGTCTCTCCTGAATCCGTCTTTTTGTTCACAGGCTGGAGGTTGCTAGGTGGAGACGACTGATTCGTAGGCGCAGAAACATGCAAAAAAACAGGAACCCCCTAAACTACATGTGTCACGCATTTTCACCTGCTCCAATTAAAGTTTATGTGGCAAAAATGGGTGATTCTACCAAGGAAAAAAGCTAGTGTACGCTTTCACATGACAAGCGGCAGCACGATGCTTAGGTGTGAACAGGAACCTGGAAGCCCCTGAAAGACGTCCCATTGGACAACACGCGCATAGGGCTGAGTGTAGTGGTGACGTCATTATGCTGGTGTAATTTGCTCCTTGGTTTGTGAGTATTTTATTCGGTTTTTAGTAATACATTTTATATATATATATATATATATATATATATATATATATATATATATATATATATATATATATATATATATATATAGTACTTCACTTTTAGATATCCTTCCTTTTTCCTTGGTATGTGTGTGGTGATGATACTGAATTTAGTGATCATTCTGGGCATACCATTTCCATATATGAGAGGTTTGAAGAACATTTGGCTGTGAGGAAAGGGGAGCTGGAGCCGTTCATCCATCCATATGGCAATTTGTTATCAACTGATGCTGACTTGGACCTCTATAATGTGAGGTCTAAAGCCTCGTACACACAATCAGATTTTCAGATGACCGTTCGTCCTTTTTTTTTGTTGCATGCTAGTCTCATGTTGAAAGTGAAGAGGTTACTCACCATATGAAAATTCTCATATGACAATACAACGTCAGAAGTGAATAGTTTTGTATGTATTCTTTCATTACTGAGCATGCGTAGTCTTGCTCTTACAATTTTTTTTATACGAAAACTGTACTAATTGGACGTAGAAATCACATACGACAAAAATGTTATAGTCTGTACATCTAGCTTTTGTCGGACGAAAAATCGGAATCGGCTGTCGAAAGCACCGTACTAACGATCCGAAAATCGGCAGGTCATTTTTTGGGCGAAATTTTACTTCCGATTTTCGTATCATGTGTACGGGCCTTAAAGTGGTTGTAAACCCACGAAAAAAAAAATCAGCAAGACAAAGGCATAATGAGCTAGTATGCATAGCATACTAGCTCATTATGAAATACTTACCTTAGATCGAAGCCCCCCAAAGCGGCCTGGCACACCGCTGTGGCCGGCGACATGTTTCCCAGAGTTATTTCCCGGTATCGTGGTCTCCAGTACTGTATTTGGCTGAAGCCGCGATGACGACACTCCCGCACATGCGCGTGGGAGTCGCCGGTACCAGCACAGCAGCTGAAGAAACGGCACAGGCGAGCCGTTTCTTCAGTGCGCAGGTGCCAATAACGCTGGCACATGCGGATACAGGGGATATCTCCGAAACTGTGCAAGCTTAGGAGATATTCACGGTAGGTAAAAGTGGTGTGTAAAGCCTCGTAGACACGATCGGATTTTCCGCAGACAAAACCTCGGAATGTTGTCCGAAGGCTTTTGTCTGGATTTTGTCTTGCATACAAACGGCACACAATTGTCGGCCAACAAACACGAACATAGTGACGTACTACGTGGATTTTCAGCTTTTTAGCGCCACCCTTTGGGCTCCTTCTGCTAATTTTGTGTTAGAAGTTTGGTGAGTGTTGATTTGCGCTTTTCATTTAGCGCTTTTCATTTAGCGCTTTTCAGTTTGTGCTTTTCATGTCATGCTTTTCAGTTCGTTTCTGAACGGCCGTTCGTCAACCAGACATGTTGCGGAATCGGAGGAGAAAACTTGTTTATTATTGGCCTTGGAGTTATTTCTTTGACCCAAGTCCAGTCCAGGAACAGGAGGAGGAGGATTTCTTGGTTGCTTTATTAATCGTGACCAATTATGTCATATGCCTTTGCTGCGGGAGCTCCAGGAGAATAATTCAGATGATTTTAGAAATTATCTCCAGATGACGGACCCCTGCTTTCACCAACTCTTGGCATTGTTGACCCCCTATATTAAGAAGCAGAACACATGCATGAGGCTTTTATTTTATTTTTTGGTTGAATAATGATTTGATTTGTTATATTTTCTATATTTTTGGATGCATAGAATGCACTTTTTGGTTAAGTTCTATTGGCAGATGGCATGCCTAATTGTATTTGTTTTCTTTTTTCAATGCGCAATAAAAACATTGTGGAGAATAATACTTGGCTATGTGTTTTACTTCAAATGACAGTTTGGGAGTAGGCAGTTACATTTTAAAAAACACAATGTAAAATTCACAAGGGACACCAACATAGTTGTATCTTTGTTCTTATAAACTACGGGATAATGGTGTTGTGGTAACTTGCCCAAATAAAAAAAAAAAAGCATAATAATATTACTCTCGATATCACTAGAAAAAAAAAGCCTTTGAAAATTTGTTTGCAATAACTCCATCAGTATCACCAGCAAAGCAGCTTCATTATTATCCCATTAAAGAAGAGAATGTGCGCTGCATTTCGAGATTTCATAATTTGCCGCGTCATGAATGTTAATTCTCCATTACGAACGCTAGTTTACAAGACCGACCGCTTCTGGCTTGTCCTTGCTTCCGAGCATGTGTGTTTGTACTTTGGACTTTTATCTGACGGACTTGTGTACACACGCTCAGAAAATCTGACAACAGACATTTGTCCGCGGAAAATTTTAAAACCTGCTATCCAACATTTGTCTGCGGAAAATCCGCCAACAGCCTGTCATCACACATTTCCCGTCGGAAAAGCCGATCGTGTGTACAAGGCTTATAGGTTTACAACCACTTTAAGTGTCTGGTAAGCAGCCTTAATTTCACATGGTGGTTGGTGCACACTGGATATACAGTACGAAGATGATCTCACTTCTGCTGGACTTCTTAACTAATCCAACACTTGGGGGATGATTTACTAAAGGCAAATAGACTGTGCACTTTGCAGTTGCAAAGAATACCCAATCATGTCCAAGGAAAAAAAAAAGCATTTTTGCTTGCACATGATTGGATGATGGAAGTCAGCAAAGCTTCTGCTTATTTACTAAGCTCTGGAGCAACTGCACTTGCAAGGTGAAACTGCACTTTGCAAAGTGCACAAACTTTTCCCTTTAGTGAATCAACACAATTCTTTGTTATATTTTATTTTTTATATGGGTTCGATTGTTAATTTTTTTTCTAGCGCAGGATCTATATATTAGATGTCCCTGACTGACCTGCAAAGCTACAAAACCACCCCCTTTTCGGTCACCCATCTTGATGACATCAGGACTGACGCAGCAAATGGCAGCGCACAATACACAACAACCCACAAGTAGTCGCCGGTTCCGTCAGACATTTAACTAGCAGGCTGTGCACTCTGCAATTCTCATCCAGCTCCGAACTTCAAAGCCACCTCACAAATGGAAGAAGAAGGCTTGTATTTCCAGGGCGGCATGATGAGGATTCCAGATCCCCCCTTCCCTCCCCCTGGCCTTCATCTCCGTCCTCTTCCTGCAACTCGCAAAAAAAAAAAAACCTCTGCTGGTGAATAAGACAAAACAACAGATCAGAAGGAGGTCAAATGGATTAGATTTAATCAGATATTTCCCAGCAGGCTGGCCATAAATGTAGATATGGGGCTCATTCACACTGTTTTCTACACTGGATAAACGTCAGTTACCACAAGGGCATATAGAAATCACTTCTTCCCTCGGTGCCCCATTCACATCACAACGCTGGTCTGATGTGCGGTGCAGTGTGGATAAATCAAGACATGCAGCATTTCTCCATAGTGCCCTGGATGGCACCCCACGTCACTGCGCTGCAGGGCAATGCACCACACTGCTGTGCGATGACATGGATGAAGTGTCATTATGTGATACTTCGAATAAAGTAAAAAAATAAAAAAAAACTGTAAACAAAGCATTAGAACACGTATCACACTGCTCCCTGTCAGACTGACAGCATGTTACTGTGCAGACTAGTGTGAACAAGCTCTAAAGGTAGCTTGTACTGAACAAAAAAAAATATAAAATGTATATATATCTATCTATAGCTATAGATATAGATATATATAAAACTATATTACCAAAAGTATTGGGACGCCTGCCTTTACACACACATGAACTTTAATGTGCTCCCAGTCTTAGTCCGTAGGGTTCAATATTGAGTTGGCCCACCCTCTGCAGCTATAACAACTCTTATGAGAAGGCTGTCCACGAGGTTTAGGAGTGTGTCTTTGGGAATATTCGACCATTCTACCAGAAGCGCATTTGTGAGGTCAGGCACTGATGTTGGACGAGAAGGCCTGGCATGCAGTCTCCGTTATAATTCATCCCAAAGGTGTTCTATCAGGTTGTGCAGGCCAGTCAAGTTCCTCCACCCCAAACTCGCTCATCCATGTCTTTATAGACCTTGCTTTGTGCTCTGTTGCACAGTCATGTTGGAACAGGAAGGTACCATCTCCAAACTGTTCCCACAAAGTTGGGAGCATGAAAGTGTCCAAAATGTCTTGGTATGCTGACACCTTAATGCCGCGTACACACGATCGGTTTTCTTGTCGGAAAAAGATGACGACAGAATTCTTCTCAAGTTTGCCTTACATACACACAGTCACGCAAAAGTTTGCTGAAATTATGACCGTCAAGAACTCGGTGACATACAACACTACGACAAGCCAAGAAAATGAAGTTCAATGCTTCCAAGCTTGCGTCGAATTGGTTCCGAGCATGCGTAGGGATTTTGCGCGTCGGAATGGCCACAGATGATCGTATTTTTGGATAGGAACTTTTCCCGACCGAAAAATTGAGAGCATGCTCTCAATCTTTTGCTGGCTGGAATTCCAAGGTTTTACTGTATATTATTTATACAGCAAAAGACCAATGGGGCATACACACGGTCGCATTTTCCGATGAAAAACTCTCATCGGTCTTTTGCGGGCCGAAATTCCGAATCGTGTGTACGCGACATAAGAGTTCCCTTTATGGAACTAAGGGACCAAGCCCAACCCCTGAAAAACAACCCCACACTATAATCCCCCCTCCCCCAAATGATTTGTACCAGTACACAAAGCAAGGTCCATAAAGACATGAATGAGCGAGTTTAGAGTGGAGGAACTTGACTGATCTGCACAGAGTCCTGATTTCAACCCGATAGAACAGCTTTACAATGAATTAGAGCGGAGACTGCGAGCTAGGCCTTCTCGTCCAACATCAGTGTCTGACCTCACAAATGCGCTTCTAGAAGAATGGTCAAACATTCCCATAGACACACTCCTAAACCTTGTGCACAGCTTTCCTAGAAGAGTTGAATTTGTTATATCTGCAAAGGGTGGGCCAACTCAATACTGAACCATACAGACTAATGCCCCGTACACACGGTCGGACATTGATCGGACATTCCGACAACAAAATCCATGGATTTTTTCAGACGGATGTTGGCTCAAACTTGTCTTGCATACACACGGTCACACAAAGTTGTCGATCTGATCATTCTGAACGCGGTGATGTAAAACACGTACGTCTGGACTATAAACGGGGCAGTGGCCAATAGCTTTCATCTCTTTATTTATTCTGAGCATGCGTGGCACTTTGTGTACACACGATTGGAAATTCCGACAACGGATTTTGTTGTGGGAAAATTTAATACCCTGCTCTCAAACTTTGTGTGTCGGAAAATCCGATGGAAAATGCGTGATGGAGCCTACACACGGTCAGAATTTCCAACAACAAGGTCCTATCACACATTTTCCGTCGGAAAATCCGACCGTGTGTACGGGGCATAAGACTCGGACACCATTAAAGTTCATGTGCGTGTACAGGCAGGTGTCCCAATACTTTTGGTAATATAATGTATATCTGCCACAGTTGTTAAAAATGCTATTTGCTTGGCTGTTATACTAATCCTCTGGCTTCAAGAATCACGTTCAGAGGTCAGATATTGTGATTTCACTGGCTGCATGCTTGTTGTGGGCCAGCCAAGACTATCTAGTCCAGAGACAGCCAGGAAACTGGTATTTTTAGAAGCAGCTCCACAATGGTAGCCAGTTTACTTCTTGCAGTAGAGATTTCCTTTACGCTGATGACACATGAGAAATACCATTATTATAAATTCTACTCATTCACAGGTATGCAGTGTGTGGACACCAGCTGCTGGAAAACGTTTCATGCGTGGTTAGGCCTCATGCACACTGGATGTTTTTCTATCTCTCTTTAATGCCCTCCCCGCAGCAGCACCATTATGGCAAAAAAAACAAGTGACGCTTGTAAACGTGTATAATGCGTTTAGGCGCGTCAATGATTGGCCGTTAAGTCATTTTATTGGCCAAAATAATAAAAAAGTACCTTGATGCACAGATTTTTAAGCTAGCTTCACACATATTGTTACTCCCTCGGAACGCCATAGTGTAAATGAATGCGCCTCCCCCTCAGCGCACTGATGTGATCTCATTGGGTGGTCGCTGTGAACACGTGTAGCCCCATTTTTGTAGATTCATTATGGGTCTATTCAAAGTGAATGGGGATGTCTTCACACAGTGCGTGTTGATGCAGAAATAATGGCACACAAGGAAGCGAATGGCATCATGTGTACCAATATGTATAAATCTGAAGGTCAACGCATGCAATGATGCAATTATACAAAATGATAAAGTGTATGTATAGGCAAAGCTATTTTTTTTAAATGCAATAATTATGTATTTATTAATTAGCTGTCTGTGCCCCATTAAAGGAAATTTCCCTTCACTTCCTGTCCAGAAGGCACAACAGGACGTGAGGAGATCTCTCCGAAGTGAGGGAAATCCCCTCTAAGCCCTCATTCACACTTAATATACTTGGAATGAGTGTAGCCAGGTCAATTAGAAGCATTTGTATTCACAAATTGTATGTACAGGAGCAGAATTTCTCGTTCCTGGAGATTTTTAAATGAGAGCGCCTGAAAAATGCGTTTTTCAAGTGTTTTTCAGGGGCTTCCATTACAGAGGAGCTTCAGGCTCCCCCCAAAAATGAAAAGTCAGCATCTACAAATAGCTGCTGACTTTTAATATAAGGACACTTACCTGACCAGGGATCCAGCGATGTCCTCACCCGAACTGATTCTTCAACTGGCTTCGGGGTGCAGGCGCCGGCATCTCTAGTAAGGGAAACAGGAAGTGAAGCCTTGTGGTATCACAGCCTGTTTCCTACTGCGCATGCGCGAGTCGCCCTGCACCGTGCGAATGGTCCTGTATTCTTCTGGGACCTGTGATGTGTCCTACAAGACTGTGGGGGGAGGGCCGAACCTGTCAAAACCAGGTACCCGCTCCTCCAAAAAAAGGGGGGGAGGCAAACAAGCGGAGCTTTCCCTTTTTTGGTGGAGCTCCGCTTCGAAGTCCATGGAGCCAAAAATAATATACAGGAAAACCTTGGATTGCAAGCAAAATTTGTTCCAGAAACATGCTTGTAATCTAAAGCACTTGTATATCAAAGCAAATTTCCCCATAAGAAATAATGGAAACTCAGATGATTCATTCCACAACCATTTATTCATAAGTCCTTCAGTTTATAGTCCATATAAAAAGATTATAGCAATGTGACCAGGTTGTGTAACCATAAAATGTCCATCCCCAATGGAAGCCTCCACAAGGGGATTAGAAAAAGAGGTCTCTGACAGGGAGTAGTACTAAGCAGAGGGTGTGCCACATCCCAAAAATCCAAAAAGACCAAAACATTCCCCTAGAGTGGGACTTTTAAGGCACTACCATCAATGATGCAATGTAAGTAAAAAATATATTTTGTAATAAAATTATATATTTTTTACTTACATTGCATCATTGATGGTAGTGCCTTAAAAGTCCCACTCTAGGGGAATGTTTTGGTCTCACAAGGGGATTAGAAGCAAAATCCAGCAGGAGCTACAAAGTAAAAAAGAAGAGAGGCGCCTCTAAGTGTAGCAATATGTTTCTAAATGTATCTTTATTAAATGTAACCATATTGCTACACTTAGAGGCGCCTCTCTTCTCTTTTATATTCAGTTGTGACGTGATGCTACTTGTATATCTAGACATCGCTTATATATTAAGTCAAAATGTATTAAAAATTGTTGCTTGTCTTGCAAAACGCTCTCAAACCAAGTTACTCTCAAACCAAGGTTTTACTGTAATGTCAAACTAAAGCTAGCCATACATTAGATTTACCTTCATCTATGTAGCGCAAGGGCCTGCCTGATTGAACACAGAATGAAAGTGTTTAGGATTGACCTCATATTATCTGGTTTTGATAAATCTAAAGGGAAATTGTACAAGAGAATTGTATAATGTATGGCCAGCCTAATATCATTTTTTTTTGTTGATTCACTACTAAACCATAATCTTCAGCACTTGCTGGGTGGGAGGGCTGAGAATTTACACCAAAGCCCTAACACACCAGAAAGTATGCATTGATACTGAAAAATGAGCCACTGAGAACTAGCTGAAGAATTAAAGCTGAACTCCAGAATAAATCTTATCCAAATACAAGAGTTGTGTATTCTTACTTGAATGTTGGTGTGTTTTGTGTATTTCCTTCAGATCTGTGCTGTAATCCAGTGTGACACATTACCTCTGTGTAGGAGCTTCCTGTAATAAAGACCGGTCACTGCTGCTCTTTCTACTTGTGCAGGGTGACTGGTCTTGTCTCCGCCCCCTCCTGTAGTTTTACACAGTCAGCTTGCAGTGGGTGGGGCCTGCTGGACCCCTCCCACAGCTCTGCTCTCTGCACAGGTATTGTACAGCACAGCGATGCTTTCACTGTTACTTTTACAAGGTAATAGCTGGGTTTGTAAAGACATTTGAGGTTCACAAAGTGGATTTATATTAAAATAGAAATATATTAAAATGAAAGCTTTTTGCGCCCGGATTTCCCCTTTACGTTCTGGTGGTACACACTGATGCGGTGCAGAATTCGCAGTGATTCCTGTGCGTTTCCCGCCCCACATCACAATCCCAGTCCATTCATGCAAACCGCTGCAGGTGTCAATGTTAAGTTAACGACACCCCAAAAAAACGTTCGCAGTCATTTTTGCGATTGTCTGAATCAGATCACATGGGTGTGAACAGCCATGCAAACCGATTCCAGTGCGGCAAAAAAAAAAAAAGGTACATGCACCTTTTTCGTGTGGGTGCAGTGTGATTTGAGCCATACAAAATGACTGGGCTCGCACTGCAAAGAATCGCATGTGATTTGAAGAGGAATGCGGTGTGATTCCTATCTGTATCACATGTGGTTCCTGCACCACAGCAGTGAGAATCTAGGCCTAAAGGGAAATCCCTGCACCTCCGCTCTTCTATGACAACTTCTATCCACTGTTCCCTAGTAATGTACTATGTGACAACTCTCCTGCTCCCTTTACTTTATCTACATCTATACTTTATGTTAGCACCAATTATACTATTGTCCCAATTGCCAGGTGTCACAGGAAAAGGTCACTTGAGAAGAGGGGGGCACCAACATTTTGCTATGGTTCCCCAAAAATTGTAGTTACGCTTTTTGATCACAGACAAATAGAGAGGGTGGGTCTTCCCAGCAAAGACAAGGCAGCAATAAACACCTGACAGGGGGTCAAACCCTTCCACAATTCCCAAAAAAATAAAAAGAGTTTGGGCTGTAAATTCATCCATAAATTGAGGTCAGTGACGCCGGGGCCCGCGACGTGTGAATGACGTTCTGTGTAATAAGAGGAGACAAAAAGCGGTTCCAATATCTGCAGATTTCCAGCAGCCTGGCTTGAAGTGAGATCTGATTGCAACAGTGAGTGAGTGGGGTTTTCGGAAACGCTCTCCCCCACCCCCCCCCAAAATCCTCCGCGGTCGCCTGGAGGGGGTCCCAGTGCCTGACGCACGCAAAGCCGTGAAGTTCCCGCCAGGCCACCTGCACTAACACTCACCTCGCAGAGCGCAGCACAAACACCTGGAAACATTTAAGGCGTAAGACGGAGGGGCTCCCGGCTCAGCTACCGCTCGGCCAATGTCTTATTGACACAGCGCGCTCGCTCTGCTTGTTTTAGCTGCAGAGAAAATGTCAGGCCGTGCGTCCTCCGCCAATCGTATCAGATATCAGGCTGCCCGGGGTACAGGAAGAACAATAAAGGGGCCCCTTCTCTGCTTCTGGGGATCAAAGAGACAGCAGAAGAACGTTCTTTTTCTTACTCTTACTTGAAACATGAGACTGTTAGAGCTACAGGTAGAAATAAGAAAAGCAGATAGGGGAGAAGGAGTGACGGACACAAAATTCCTATCAAATCAGTTCTCACTGCGATGAAACATCAGCAGGAGTTCAAGGGATGCCGGAGATTGGACGCGAGGAAGGATTACAGACCCTCCCACACAGATTATGGAAAAAAAATACATGTATTCAATTTTGATTTTAAAGATTAACCCCACTAATATGTGTCACGTGTGTATAAATGGCAAATAACTGAATAGGCATTATTCAGAAGAGGGGTGAAGTGTTCTTTTTTCAGGAGGTGCTGGTCTTCAAGAGGACCTGTAACCACCATACAATATGCCTCAAGAAGCTATTGGTGAAGCTTCACCTATAAAGATTCCTCACCTGTGAAAGGGGGAAACCCTGAACTCATGTGCAGTGTGACTATACAGAGGGACGCACACAGAGCCCACAATGCACCTCCCAACAGGATATCCCTAAGTGCAGATTATCTGTATTCTGGACACATCAGGTGTCCCATGAAATCTTGGTAAGACGGTATGAGGTTCATCTACCATCACCTTTATGAAGCTTCTACGAGTGTCAATGACAGGTCCACTTTGCAGTAATAGCCCTATGTCAGAGTAGAGCTCCCCTTTATACACGTTATATAGGGCCCCTTTAGACCATCACATTAGACAACACACGTGTTTTCCTCAAAGTGCATAATGGGTTTCTGCACCATTTTTAATGCTTTTCTTCAAAATGTAGCACAACGAAAGATGTATTCTATATGTGTTTTGTGTGTGTTGTACATGCACCTTCTTTCTGCAGGCACATGGAAAATATGGACTTATGACTTGAAAAACACACACTGATGTGAAGATCTAATGAGGATCTAACTCAACCCAAAGATGTGAAGATCTAATGAGGATCTAACTCAACCCACTGATGTGAAGATCTAAGGCATTGATTTGAAGCTCTAATGCAATGCACTGATGTGAGGATCTAATGCAATGCACTGATATGAGGATCTAATGCAATGCACTGATATGAGGATCTAATACAATGCACTGATGCAGGGCCATCTTTAATATTGATTGGACCCTGGGCATTTTCTTGGGCCCTTCCTAATCCATTTATCAACTATTTGCTGGCAGTGCGGGCTCAAGGGGAAGCTTCCTTGGGCCCCATAACAATGACTTGGCCCGGGGCAGCTGCCCCTTTTACCCTGCGTTAAAGATGGCCCTGCACTATTTTTTTGTTAAAAAAAAAAAAGATGGCCCTGCACCGGTGTGAAGATCTAATGAGATCTAATGCAATGCACCAATGTGAATATCTAAAGAGATAAAATGCAATGCACTGCTGTGAAGATATAATGCAACGCGCATATGTTAATATTTAATGCACTGATGTGAAAATATAGTACACTAATGTGAAGATCTAACGCAACACACTGATGTGAGGATCTAGAATGCACTGAAGTGAAGATCTAACACACTGATGTGAAGATTTAATACACTGATGTGACGATGTAATGCAATGGGCTAATGTTACATAATAGGTGAGGTTGAAAAAAGACACAAGTTCATCAAGTCCAACCTATGTGTGTGATTATATGTCAGTATTACATATATATGTATAACCCTGTATGTTGCGGTCGTTCAGGTGATTATCTAATAGTTTTTTGAAACTATTAATGCTCCCCGCTGAGACCATCACCTGTGGAAGGGAATTCCACATCCTTGCTGCTCTTACGGTAAAGAACCCTCTACATAGTTTAAATGACAAAACGGCACTTTTTTTTTTTTTTTACAGCCTTTACCTTTGTTCTTCCAGCTGTCTTTGTTTTCTGCAGGAAGCATAGGCTGCGGTTAGGGGCGTGTCTGGAGCGGCTAATTACTCACTTCCTGTAAGCCGCACTGGCTCCTGGGAGCTTGTGTCATTGTTCCCAGGAGTCAGTGCGGCCGCCTGTTGCAAGAGTTCTCGAGAGACTTCCATAGTGGGAGTGACGTCATTACGACAGGCACGGCGCGCCAATTGCGGTCTAATGCGCATGCGCGAGAACTGAAAAGAACGGGCAGTGCATGCTGGTCGATCAGCAGCGCCGTATCCCGGAAGAGGATGCCTGTGGGTTTCACATGCCCACAGGCAAGATGACAACCATGAACAGTTCGTTTTAAAAGTTACTTTATTAAAGAAAAAAAAACGCAATGTCACTGAAAAACGGGGCAGGTGAGTTCCCTATTGCTATATAGCAATCAATGTCATTAGCAAAAAAAAAAAAATTATCAGAGAGAGTGGAACCCCGCTTTAAGGTTAAACCTCTTTTCTTCTAATTTTAATGAGTGGCCACGTGTCTTGTTAAACTCCCTTCCGCAAAATTTTTTTATCTAGATGGCAACTCTGCTCATAGAAGCTTATTAGATTGGTTTGGCAAGAACGATTCTTCATGAATCTATGCTGATTACTGCTAATGATACCGTTCTCATTACTAAAATCTTGTATGTAGTCCCTTATCATCCCCTCCAAGAGTTTACATACTATTGATGTTAGGCTAACTGGTCTCTAATTCCCAGGGATGTATTTTGGGCCCTTTTTAAACTTTGGTGCTACATTGGCTTTTTTCCAATCAGCTGGTACCATTCCAGTCAGTAGATGATGATTATTTATCACATTGATATGAAGACCTAACACACTGATGTGAAGCTCTATCGCAGAGGTATTCAACCTTTTGAAGAGCGAGGGCCACTTAAGTGATTCGGTAACTGGTCGCAGGTTGAATAGCATATTGAACATTTTCCTCCTGAACCTGCTGAATGGCAGCAGGGGGTATTAGAGAAGAAGCCGGCGCTCAGCGGTTGCAAGAGGAAAATGGAGAGGATCAGTTCCTGTATATGTCGCCCCCAGTGCCCCTCCTGTCCAAGTGTAAAACAGAATGGAGGCTGCACGGGCCACTGGAAGCATGGGGTGGGGTCACCCTAAGGCTGCTTTCACACGGAAAATACAACGCAATGCACTGATATTAGGATTCAACCAACTGATGTAAAAATCGCAATGCACTGGTGTTAAGATTTAATGCAATGCATGGATGTGAAGATCTAATGCAACACACTGATTTTGGCTAGGTTCACAGGTGTCTGGCTGCTGTTTGCAATGCGAAGTCCGGTGCGGTTTTGTTCACTAGTTCAGGTGCAAATTTATACTTCAATTCTCACCTAAACCGGAGCCTTTTCAGAAACGGACCACGGTCGCCCTGGGCATGTGTGAACCGGCTCCACTGAAACCGGTCCAATTCAAGCTATCCGAATCGGATGCAGTTAAACTGAGCCTGAAAGTGTCATTCAACCCAGACTATGAAAAACTCTCATTATATGCTCCATAACAGACGGTTTATACTCACAAAGCCACTAAAAGCATTTGTTTTGTGTACAGTGAAATTTACTTGGTTGGTCATTTGTTCAGCTGTCCCTCCCATCTTGTCTGTGTCCCCACTGCAGCTTGAGATTGTGTAAACCAGCTGGTGTCCTCTACTGAGAATACTCATATTTCAGTTCCCTTCTAAACTTTTAAATTCCTCCTTTTTCTTATCTAAGCAGCCCAGATGACTATAGGGTCACACATGTGGGTGTATACACAGTGGTAAATGACAGCCCACTCCCTCCCTCCTCCTCCATGTCCTCTTATTGCAAAACACTATGGGGGTGGGATATAGTATGCTGATTGATTGCATTCACTAAGAAACTTACAAAAACCTTTTGTTTTAATAAAAATCAGTATTAAAGGAGAAGTCCAGCCTGGGCTAGTTTGGCTGGGCTTCTCCTAAGGGTCACAGGCGTGCAAGTGGTCTTGCACTCCTGTGACCCGTTTTCAGCAGACAGCGGTCTGAAGTCTGCTCTCTGCTGAGGTCACCAAGTTCAGTCCAGGCACTGCGTCATCCCGACTTGAGAAGTCTGGATCCGCCAGGTGCCTGGACTGATGGCAGTCTCAGCCTCTCAGCGAGCCGACCCTCCACAGCTCAGCGCTCCAGTGAGCGTAGAGGATCAGGGCAGGAGAGTTGCTGACTGACAGGTAGCAGCTCTCCGTTTGGGGAGCCAAGGGAACCACGCCATCAGCGGTGTTTGGTGGCTTTCAGTTCTCGGTGCGGAGATGGCTGGGGACAGATGCAGCATCGATCCTATGCTGCATCTACTTAGGTAAGTATGAATAGGGAGAAAAAAAACAAACCCATACTTCTCCTCTAAATGTATCAAATATAATTGGTAATACCTGTAGAAAAAGAGCCTTGGATACAGATGCCATCTGAACAAAATGAAAGCTAGTGTCAGCCATCTCTGACTCCGACTACACCATATTTTAACGACCTCCGGACCGCCCACCGCACATATACTGCAGTGACCCGCTCCCGCTGTGATTGAAGACAGCAGGAGCCAATCAGCAGGGCTGGCGGCCACGATGGCCACCGGCCACCCGCGATCAATCTCAGGAATGTCAGAACGGCAGTCTGCCTATGCAAACAAGGCAGACCGTCGTTCTGTCAGATAGGAAGAGAGAGATCTGTGAGTCCTACTAATCAGGAACACAGATCTTTCTCTTTGTCCAGTGTCAGCATCCCCCACACATTTAACCCATCGATTGCCCCTGATGTTAACCCCTTCCCTCCCAGTGTCATTTATACTGTGACAGTGCATTTTTTTTAGCACTGATCACTGTATTGGTATCACGGGTCCCCAAAAAGTGTCACTTATGCCGCGTACACACGGTCGGATTTTCCGATGGGAAATGTTCGATGGGAGCCTGTTTTCGGAATTTCCGACTGTGTGTAGGCTCCATTGGACATTTTCCGTCGGAATTTCCGACAAGCAAAATTTCAGATTTCAGATTTCAGATCTCAAATTTTACGACAACAAAATCCGTTGTTGTAAATTCTAATCGTGTGTACACAATTCCGACGCACAAAGTTCCACGCATACTCGGAATCAAGCAGAAGAGCCAGATTGGCTATTGAACTTCATTTTTTCTCGGCTCGTCGTACGTACTGTACGTCACCGCATTCTTGGTGATCGGAATTACCGACAAGATTTGTGTGACCGCGTGTATGCAAGACACGTTTGAGCCAACATCCGAAGGAAAAAAAGAAAAAGTCCCTAAATCTATCCCGTAGTTTGTAGATGCAATAACTTTTGTACAAACCAATCAATATGTAGCAGAATACAAATTACCCTAAATTGATGAGAAAATTTAATTTTTTACATATTTTTATTGGATGTGTTATATAGCAGAAAGTGAAAAATATTGGCTTTTTTTTTTTTTTTTTTTTTTTTCAGAATTGTAGCTCTTTATAGCGCAAAAAACAAACAAACGCAGAGGTGATCAAATACCACCAAAAGAACACTCTATTTGTGGCAAAAAAAGACATCAATTTTATTTGGGTACAATGTTGCATGACCTCGCAATTGTCAGTTAAAGTAACGCAGTACCGTATCGAAAAAAATGACCTGGTCATTAAGGGCGTAAAACCTTCCGGGGCTGAAGTGGTTAATAAACATTTCATGTTCAATAAAGATTTATTGGGAGCTGTACAACAGTTTTTGTTATTTCTAATTTAATTTGAATTGCTCTTTCCACCAATCAGGACAGGCCAGACACAGACTCACACTGTAGAGAACATACATCAGCAGAGTAATAGAAGACCCTCCCAAGGATCTTTTCCTGCAGATGCCAAAGACTAGGGACAGATCATGTGACCACACAACTGCGCTGCAGGAATAAGAGATTTAGAGGATTAAAAAAAAAAAATACAGTGCCATAATTTATATCATTTATGTGAAAGAATTATGGCAAATAACACTTCTTTGTTTAGTATCACTTTAAAGATTGAATACAACACAATGATATAAAGATGGAATGCAATGAACTGATCTGAGCTTTATAGATTTCATGGGCTTTTAGTGTGCTGTGATCCTGTATTGTTGCGCACGTAAAATTTAATGCTGTAAATAAGCCCTAAAGCAGAACCACCACAAAACGAAATCACTCTGCAAAGAGAAAGCAGCGAGACGCAGCGCAGCCGGCACATGCCTGAACGGACACAGAGGTGTTTGCTACAAAAGAATTCTTGGAGAAGAAAACACGACATCAGTAAACACATTGTGTGACGACTTTAAATAAAACCTTCAATAAATGTGGACGCAGCTTGTGAGCCGCCCGTGGCTTCATCCAGGGAGCGGTTTTGGTCTCGCAGCTCCTGGCACCCACTATGTACGCCTCAGCTCTGCCAAGAAGATGCCGTGGAAATTTGGATAACGACTATCTAAACAAGCAGAGCAACCACTAACACAGCGAAAAATTGCTACGTCATGGCAAACAGTCATAAAAGCCGCGGCGAGATGTTAGGGGCGGAGAGAGGAAACAATATATTTAGGGGCTTTAACCGTCTGAGCGCCAACAACGCCACTGCCACCTCCAACAGCTAATGGGATTAATGTGCCCGCAGCTCAGCGCGATCCGCGCACGCTGAGCCAATGGAACTTTCCGCCATTTAGAGGGAAAGGACCAACACAAACAGAAACCTTAGATCCCGTTAGAACAGGCGCTGAGCGCTTCAGAAGAAGACAAATTCCACCCTCTGTACACTCAGGGGCACTTCAACGTGTCAGCAGAGAAAGTTTTATGGCGGTCGGAGTGAAGTGTCACCGAGAGTCACTTAGGAAGAAGCTGCGCGGTGACGGATCATCCAGCATGGCTGCCAAATTGTACAAAGGCAAACTTTCTGGCTTAAGGACCGCAAAAAAACTGTGTATGGAGTGACGACACATTTAAAGTGGAACTCTAAGCATAAATGACATACAGTAGTGAGTACACCCCTCACATTTTTGTAACTATTTTATTATATCTTTTCATGTGACAACACTGAAGAAATGACACTTTGCTGCAATGTAAAGTAGTGAGTATACAGCTTGTATGAGGCCCCTTTCACACGGGGCTGTCCGTTTTTACTCTTCCGCTTTCTCAGCAGGGATCGCTCCGTTGATCCCCGCTGAGCCAGCAGATGACAAGTTCGTCACTGCTCACTATGCAGAGATGGACCGGTCAGATCTCCGCTTTCCTCTATGGGGGGTCGGATGAAAGCGGACCGCTTGTCCGTTTTCATCCGATCCGATCTGCCAGACAGATGGAAAATTTGATGCAGTGTGCAGCATATGGTCTGAGCACTGACAGGCTGACCCCCCACCCCTTCAACCTCTGCAGTAATGCTGGCAGCGCTCATATGTCTATTTCCCAAAGACATCCTCTGGATATGATGCTGAGCATGTGCACTCAACTTATTTGGTCGACCATGGTGAGGCCTGTTCTGAGTGGATGTCCTGTTAAACCTCTGTATGTTCTTGGCCACCGTGCTGCAGCTCAGTTTCAGGGTCCTGGAAATCTTCTTATAGCCTAGGCCATCTTTATGTAGAGCAAAAATTCTTTTTTCAGATACTCAGAGAGTTCTCTGCCATGAGGTGCCATGTTGAACTTCCAGTGACCAGTATGAGAGAGTGAGAGCGATAACACCAAATTTAACACACCTGCTCCCCATTCACACCTGAGACCTTGTAACACTAACGAATCACATGACACCGGGGAGGAAAAATGGCTAATTGGGCCCAATTTGGACATTTTCACTTAGGGGTGTACTCACTTTTGTTGCCAGCGGTTTAGACATTAATGGCTGTGTGTTGAGTTATTTTGAGGGGGCAGCAAATTTACACTGTTATACAAGCTGTACACTCACTACTTTACATTGTAGCAAAGTGTAATTTCTTCAGTGTTGTCATATGAAAAGATATAATAAAATATTTACAAAAATGTGAGGGGTGTACTCACTTTTGTGAGATACTGTATATGATGCAGTCTGTCAGTAGCAGTAACAGCTTTTTGTTTTTGTGAGTCCCCCTGTAACATAGTTTCATTACTTTCTGATCCTGCCAGTGGAGCTGGTATTTTTCCACTTCCTCTAATTATAATTGCCTTTCATTCTGCAATGAAACAGCACAGCAGTATTGTCACCCTGCGAACAGGGGAGTCTAATGCCGCGTATACACGGTCAGAATTTTCGACAGTCCAATGGGAGCTTTTGGTCGGATAATCCGACCATGTGTATGCCCCATCGGACTTAGGTATAGAACATGCTCTAAATTTTTCAGTCAGAAATGCCGACAGAGCTTGTCCCGTTGACAAGTCCGACCGTGTGTACGCAGCATAAGGCTAGGTTCAAACCCTTTCTGTTTTCATCTGGTTTCTAGCACATCTTTCAATGTGCGCAGATACGAGTACTGCGCATGCACTGACGCGCATTTTTAAAACGTTTTCATACCCCATGGGTTTTTCATGTTAGCCAATAATAAACAATTTTACGCTTGGTACTGGGGACTAAAAATGCATGCAAAATGCATCATACGAGCAGCTTCACATGTTACCATTGACTTCTATGGATCTCAAAATGCATTGAAATGGGAAAGAAGATGGACCTGAGCTATTTACAGATGTGAGCAGGCTCTATCGATAATATTGCTTTTATATTACCGTATGTTAATTTTAGCACTTTCCAATGCGCACGATAAAACATCAATGTGCGAATGGGGCCTTAGGCTAGGTTAACACTTGTGCGTCTACATTTTTGTGTGTTTTTTGTGCTTTCTTTATGCATTTTTTACATCTGAATTCATGCGCTTCCAGTGAAATCTATGAAGCTAAAAATGTCCCTATGTGATCTGTGGGCTGAAAGAATGAAAAATCGCACAGGTGTGAATTGGGACTTGAACACCTGTGCAATGTAAGATGAGATGAATCCCATTATTGTCTATGGGGTCTGTGTATACCTATGCAACACGCTAACGTAAAAGTGTGAACCAGCCATTAAATTGGTTGTAAACCTCAGAGATTATATATGAACAAAGCATATCCCTCTACAGTATGTACTTGCCCCAATTAAGAGCACTAAGTGTAATGTCTGTTTGCTTCTTGGTTCCTCTGTTATATGCATAAGTCACTTCTGACAAGTTCTCCTGACACCAAGAGAAAAAAAGGTGACGGGGAGGGAGCTCCAGTACACAGCCTGTGACTGGCAGCTTCATCTCTGTTCCTGTATGAAGGAGGGGAGTGTCACTTCCCTCCAATCAGCTGTCAGAGCTCTCCTTACTAAGCTCTGCAAAGTGTAATTTCAGCTCCCTGCCCATTTTTTTCTGACATCTCAGACAAGCCTTAAAAATTCTTGACTTTGAAGAGATGTAGAGAAGACCGCAGGTAAACAGGTACAACTGATGTGGGAGGATTTGTTTCATCTTTGTGTATCACCTGAGGCCAGTTATGTCACTGGGTATATGTGAGGGTTTACAACCAATTTAAGGGGCACTCTGATCCACAATGTTGGTACATTTTCTCACTGATATCAGTTGGTTACCAAGAAAGTTTTTGTGTCTCTGTGAAATTCGCTCCAATAGCAAAACAGGCAGGAAACAATTTCACGCTAAGCTTGTAATGAGTTAATAATAACATGGGATAATACACGGCCAATTGGATAGGGCGGAGGGGTTGCTGGGAACGTGGGACCCCCATTAGATCTGATTAAAATCTGCACGGGAACCGACTCAAACTATAACTAAGGACAATAAACAGACCTCAGGGTCGCTGTGTCACCTCCACCGCACTGATAATCACGGAGAATGTTGCCCCTTTTCCCTATGATCATTTTCCTTATTAACATTCCATCACATTTTATTTTCCTTGTTTATTTTAATGCCGTATCAATTCTAATCCTTCTCTATTCCATCCAAAATTAAAAAAGTTTTGCCTGGACATACACTTAACCCAACTTTTTTCAGTAGCTTCCCATACTATACGGAGGGTTACGACACATCTGTCTATTGTACTACTGTTGACAGGCATACAGAACAAGAGAAGTGGTACTGTGCGGAGTCCATACATACAGAATATGATTAGATACTGAGAATTACATCAATCATACAGAACAAGAGAAGTGGTACTGTGCGGAGTCCATACATACAGAATACGATTAGATACCGAGAATTATATCCATCATACAGGACAAGAGAAGTGGTACTTTGCAGAGTCCATACATGCAGAATACGATTAGATACTGAGAATTACATCCATCATACAGGTCAAGAGAAGTGGTACTGTGCAGAGGGTGTGGCTGCTTGTGGAGCAGCTGAAGTCTGTGTGGTGCTGAGCTCCTCTGATGTCTGGTACAAGCCCAGGGTTGGGCTCCCCTGGGCGGGGATCTCTCTCAGGAGAGTCCCAGGCTTTCCGGCCTACACAAGGACTGTCAGGTGAAGCTGTGGTTGGTGGTGAAGCCGGAGGATGGAGCTCTGGGAAAGTCCAACTCAAAGAGCCCCTCAGAGTGGGGCTCATTCAGTCCAGGAACATACTAATACCACCCAGTACAGTCCAAGTTCTGGAAGCGTGATCCAATCAAGCCAGCCATTGCAAGCCCAGCACAGTGCAGCTCAGTCTGTTCAGAGACCTGTTATTGCTCAGCACAGTCCAAACTCTGGAAGTGCAACTCAATCCAGCCAGTCAATACAATCAATGCAAACCCCGCAGAGTGGGGCTCATTCAGTCCAGGAACATACTAATACCACCCAGTACAGTCCAAGTTCTGGAAGCGTGATCCAATCCAGTCAGCCATTACAACCACAGCAAGCTCAGCAGAGTGCAGTTCATAGAGCTCAGAATGGAGCAGAGACATCGGTTTCTCCCAGTACTCCTCGCAAATACACCAGAACTTCCTTAGAACAGAAAACCATTAAAGAGAACTTACAACAGTGTGTAATGGTGGGCAGCGGCCAGGGACATTCATCGCGCTCTAAGCTGCAGCAGAATAAAGAGGAGGGTGGTAATAATTTTCCACAATCTGCCCCAGTGAAACCATCTACACCCAGCAGAGACCCTCAGACCAGCACTGGTAATAGGAAGGTGGATCAGGATTTCAAGCGTCCTGCAGCTGCGAAGCAGAAAGTGTTAAAGTCTGAACCTGCGCTGCACCTGGCTGACAGGATTCCTTTCCTTGTAAAAAGAATGGCGTCCCTGAGAAAAGCCAAGACTAGGATCCAGAAGCAGATTGAATGTGTTTATAGACTTAAAGCTGCCAACCCCAAGAAGGAAATTTTATATGACAGCAAACTGAACTCCCTGGGCATTGAACTGGCCAGTGTGTCAAAGGACATTGATACTGTTCTGGAAGAACTGGGACCAGTGGCGGAGGTGTACCACAATCGTGATTGATTTGAGGCGGGATTGAGTGGAAGGATTGAGACTTCTACAGAGTCAGACTCTGGGGATTCGGTCCAACGCACGCAGCCACCACATGTGTCTTCTGAAGGGAAGACTGTGCAGCCTCTGGAGGACAGTGAGGTTGGAGCAGATCCTCCTGCTGGACTTCCAGCTCTGGAGGGTGGTGGAAACATCAGTATAACCCAGCAGACATTCACAGTACAGGAGACTCAGAGGAGTGACATGGTGGACTCCCAGCACATGGATTGTGAGAACAGTGCTGCTGCCGCTAGTACTCCTGGTGGGGGCCATGCTGGGGGGACTGGTGCTCATGGTGGGAGCCATGCTGGGATGACTGGTGCTCATGGTGGGAGCCATGCTGGGGGGACTGGTGTTCATGGGGGGAGTCATGCTGGGGGGACTGGTGTTCATGGGGGGAGTAACACTGGGGGGACTGGTGTTCATGTGGGGAGTCATGCTGGGGTGACTGGTGTTCATGGGGGGAGTAACACTGGGGTAACTAGTAATGATGCTTCTAGTAATGATGATATGAGGTGCAGTGATGATGTCACTAATATTGATGTGAATATTTCTGATGAATGTAGCGATGGAGGAGTCAGTTCAGAATAACGCTCAGGATTTCCCCCCTTTGGTGGATCCACCACCTGCTCCACAAGGGAATGCTGGTCCATCTGGTCATGTCCCTCCTCGGAATGCCTGGAGCCGTGGGGCCCCTTCTTTTTCCACCAGTAACAATTATACTGGTCAGGCCTTTAAGAGAAGGAATGTGGTCAGATTGAAGCATAGGGGTTCCAGAGAGGAGCTCCCTGATAGGAGGTTTGTAGTAAGGGAGTTGCTGTGTCATCAGATGGGGTTTGCTCCTGCAGACATACTGGCAGTCATCAATCTCCCTGACAGACAAGGTTATGATGTCAGCTTTAAGCTCATGTCTGACTTAGACAGGTTCTGGGCCAGTTTCAGTGGTTTGCGGGACAAAGAGGGTTGGAGAAATTTCATCTTTATTCCCACCTCCAAACCTGACACAGCAAATGTTACCATCATGTTCTGGAATGAGTCTGTGCCCCCCCAGGATGTTGTCATCTGGCTTAGAAGACATTGTGAAATGGTTTCTGAGTTGACAAAAACTAAAGACAGTGATGGGATCTGGACGGGTGGTTGGAGGGTTCTTGTTAAGTTGAGGCAAAGTAACAATGTTACCCATCACCTACCAAACTCTTTTTTCATTGGGCGGGAGAGAGGAGTTTGCTTCTATGCAGGTCAGCCCAGGTTATGTTATAAATGTGGTAAATCTGGCCATGTGGCGAATGTTTGTACGATCCTGAAGTGTAATCTTTGTGGGGAGGTTGGCCACATCAGTTCTACCTGTGAGAAGGTTAAGTGCAATCTATGTGGTGGGCTTGGCCATTTCCATAGGGATTGCCCGGAGGCCTTCCATAATAAGGATGGGGAATCTGCAGACAATGAATTGTTGGCTGCAGCAGAACAACTAGAGGAGGAAGCCTTAATGAATGGGGCTGTATTGACTAGGGAGGAGGTGGTCCCGGAGGTCCAGGAGACTACTCCCGGGCGGACGGACAGTGTTCAGCGGGCTGAGGAGCAGCCGGCCCCACATTCCTCTTCTGTTCCAGTTCCTGTCTCTGTGAAGATCACTGGTCAGAAGAGGAGGAATAGGAAAAAAGATAAGTCTACCCGTAAACCCGAAAGTGACTGGACATTAGTGCAGAAGCCAGCTAAAAAAGTGAAAGGGGCACCAGAAGTGGGTACGGCAGTTTCCACCAATAGGTATGAAGTGTTATCAGATTCAGATGCTGACTCCTATTCTCTGGAGGCCCAGGAACTGGAGCAGGAATTAAAAAGAGTGGAAAAGGAGTATGTGATTGGCTCAGAGGATGACCCGCCCACTAAAAGGAGTCCGCCCCCTGATCCTGGATCCGCAGAATCTTATATGGAAACTGGTAGTCAGCAGAGTGACTCCGATTCTGACTTATAATGAAATGTTGGAGAAGTATAGTTTTATGGAAAGGAGTCTTATTGTCACATTTATTTCCTATTAATGCCCTTTAACTGCTAAGTTTTTGACGTAAACAACATGTCAGTAATTGTTGTATTTATGTTCTTTTCAGTCAGTTAGTTGGTTATTATGTATCTTGTTTGTTTTTTTACAAATAAAAATCTCCATACATACAGAATACGATTAGGTACTGAGAATTACATCGATCATACAGAACAAGAGAAGTGGTACTGTGCAGAGTCCATACATACAGAATACGATTAGATACTGAGAATTATACCCAGCATACAGAAAAAGAGAAGTGGTACTGTGCAGAGTCCATACATACAGAATAAGAGAGGTGTTGCTGTGTTGATCAGTAGTAGTAGACAGAAAGTTGGTTATAGATGTATAAGAGTGATTTAGATCCATCAGTGTACAATTTTACTCCCCCACCCCCTAGACTGGGATTGTATGCTGTTCCTCTTGTTTCTACATTTGGTCAGGCTGGAGAGCAGGAAGATCTGTGATGATGGAGGAAGAAAGTCCTGCTTCGCTCTCATCTGGAAGACATTAAACTCTGACGCACGACTATGTGCTGAATTCCCCGGAGTCACCGTGTTCTCTGCGAGGCAGCACTGGAGACTAAATGAGTATCGGAAGAGTAGTGAGAGGGATGTACAGTTCATAGGAGAGCGCAGGCGTACGGACGGCATGGCAGTGTGTTCACTGTTGGTGCTACTTCGCTCACCTGTCAGTATATACTGTGGCCAGAATTATGTGTATCTCCCTCCAAAATGACCAAGTTCAGGGGTTTCCAGTGAGGGGGACTGTTATATGTACACTATACAAAGAAATTTTAGACATTTGTGCTTTTCCAGCCTTGTATTAACAGTTTGGGTAAGGCCCATTTCTGTTCCAGTATGACTGTTCCCCTGTGTACAAAGCCAGCTCCATAAAGACATGGTTTCACCAGTTTGGTGTAGATGAACGCAAGTGGCCTGCACAGCGCCTTGACCTCAACCCTACTGAATACCTTTTAGAGGAATTGGAACCCCCCATTGTAAGGTCTTCTCATCCAACACAAGTACCTCGTAACAGAGTGTAGGTCCCTTTTACGGGAGGCTCACTCAGCATGTTGCTAGGGAGCCTAGTATGACCACCATTCCAGTTTTCCCAGGCTGTACTTAAAGCCATAGTGGGAGGGGTTGTGGTTGGAGAGTGGAGAAGACCTAGTGTAGGAGGAACAAAAAACAGGAAATCGCCCCGGGGCTTTAAATGAGGTGAATGCGGTTAGCCAACAACTGATAGAGTAAATGCAGTCTCAAAATGTATTAAAATTGTCATGCAAACATAAACAACATGAATCATAGCCAAGCCACTGAGATGATACATACAGTAAAAAATGTAATTACACGTATCATGGTATAAAATGTAAATTGCAAAGTACACAGGCATGAAAAGTATCCCAACGCGTTTCGCAAGACCATGCACGCTTCATCCGGGGTAGATGCGTGTGTAGTACATCAAAGGCTTTATCACACTACCAAATACTGAATACCCAGAGGCGGCAGTAATGAGCGTCCGGCTCGGGAGCTGAGGAGGCCAGGCTTGAAAGTATGCTTATGGGAAACAGCCCAGCTATACTGGTAAGAAGGGAGGGAGAAAAAAAAGGGAGGGGGGAGTTACATTCCTCTTTAAAGAGTATGTAAACCCAGCATTTCAAATTCCTGATATGTGCCTGCTGTACTATGTATTAGACATGTATTAGACTGGAACTTCCCCAGGACCAGAAGGTAGAGAAGAGTCTTGAGTTCGGGAAATGATTTCAGATAGCCCTGGGTTGTATCATGCAGGTCCACCAAGCTAAGTCTGCTCTGCAGATATAGGTTTACTTGAAGCCCACACTACAGCCCCACCTCACAAATGTTCACCACAGACACACTCCAAAATCTTGTGGAAGGCCTTCCCAAGAAGAGTTAAAAGCACAAAGGGGAAGGGGCAGGTCCATAATAATGTACTTGAATGGTCAGTGTGATGGTCAGGAGACCACAGACTTTTGGCTATACTGTAAAGTGTAGAAGTAAGGTTGGAACAAAAGTTTGATATTAAATCCTTCCCAAAATCCAAACAGTGTTCTGTACTGCTGGCTATCGGATACTACATATCGCTTTAGTGCATTTTTTAAAGTACCGTATATACTCGAGTATAAGTCGTTCCGAGTATAAGTCGAGGCCCTAATTTACCACAAAAAAATGGGAAAAACTTATTGACCCGAGTATAAGACGAGGGTGAGAAATGCACAGCTACTGTAAGTGGAAAAGAGGGTCAACAATGCCAATTTGCAGCATCACTGTTCCCATTTGCATGCCTCACTGTGCCCATTTGCAGCCATAGGTCCCCTGAACTTCAAACTCGGTAGTTAAGGGTTCCTAGATGCCCCCTAGCTGCAGCCAAAATTTGGGGTCTCTGAACCCAAAGGGTCCCGAAATGACATTGCTGCAGATGGACACAGTTGACTGAATGTGGGGCCCCATATCTCGGGGCCACTTAGTGCTAAGAACCCCAAATTTGGTATGCAAACCCAGTGGAACTAGCACCATAACATTTCCAAAGCTGGGGTTTCTAGCACCAAGTGGCTCCGAGATACAGGGCCCCAAAAATCAGTTCAGAAAATGTCAAGCACTTTTTTGCAGCAGAGAATGACATTTTCCGAACCGGTTTTGGGGCCCCGTATCTCAGGGCCACTTAGTGCTAGGAACCCCAGCTTTGGTTATGTTATGGTACCAGTTCCGCTGGGTTTGCACACCAAATTTGGGGTTCCTAGCACCAAGTGGCCCTGAGATATGGGGCTCCAAAGTCGGTTCAGAAAATGTCAAGCACTTTTTTGCAGCAGAGAATGACATTTTCCGAACCGGTTTTGGGGCCCCGTATCTCAGGGCCACTTAGTGCTAGGAACCCCAGCTTTGGTTATGTTATGGTACCAGTTCCACTGGGTTTGCACACCAAATTTGGGGTTCCTAGCACTAAGTGGGCCTGAGATACGGGGCCCCAAAGTCGGTTCGGAAAATGAAATTTTTTGCTGCAGAAAAGTGCTTGACTCGAGTATAAGTCGAGGGGGCACTTTCAGCACAAAAAAATGTGCTGAAAAATTTATACTCGAGTATATACGGTAGTTCTACACACAAAAGGGTTTTTACCTTGATACATTCCTTGCATTTAGGTAAAAACCCTTCCTATGACTGTCCCCCCTCCCAACACTTACCTGCATCCTCTCTCGATTCAGCGCTATACCATCTACTCTCACAAGACACCCTGAGAACAGCGGGAGCCATTGACTCCTGCTGCTATTAGTCAAACCCTGTGAGGAGGGTGGTATGGCTGACCCGCACTTATGAGAAGGCACTCATAAGAAGAAGGAGCTGTAAGGAACCATAAACCAGTCAGAGACAGAAAATGCAGTTATAATCACACCTTTAATGAAATAGCAAATAAAAAAGTTCAGGATTGTAGTCAAAAACAGAAGCCAGGGTTTGGATGCCAGAGTGGGTAATCAGACGAGCCGGGGTCAGGAAGCCAGAAGACAGCATAGTGGGGAGCAAAAACAGGAACAGGTATCAGAAGAGAAGTCAGCCAGGCAAAGTCATACACAGGCAGGAACACACTGGAGATCATAGACCATGCAAGGGCAAGGAGAAAATGAGTAAAACTGTTTAAATAGCCAAAAGAGGCTGGCTGTAAGCTGGACTAATGAGGCAGCTTAATGGTAACTAGCTGAGTCCCTGTGGTAACAACGAGTGGCTGGTAATTAACCGACAGCTGAGCAGCCTCTGTGCACTGAAAGAAAGGAGCTCCATGTAAATAGCATTAGCCCAGCCCTGACAGGAACAGATAACTCCTCTTCTGGAGTCCCCTGTCGGTGCTATGCCACTGCTCTGTGCAATACCACTGCACAGAGCAGGTAAATATAGCTTTTTTTATTTAAAATTTTTAAAAAATTGCTTTTTAAATCACTTTAATGCCCCGTTCACACGATCGGACTTTCCGTCAACAAATGTTGCATGTGAGCTTGTTGTCGGAAAGTCCGACCATGTGTATGCTCCATAGAACATTTGCTGTTGGACTTTCCGCCAACAAATGAGAGCAGGTTGTCAAATTTTCTGACAACAGAACTTGTTGTCGGAAATTCTGAGTGTGTGTACACAAGTCTGATGCACAAAAGTCCACGCATGCTTGGAATCAAGCAGAAGAGCCGCACTGGCTATTGAACTTCATTTTTCTCAGCTCATCGTACGTCTTGTACGTCACCACGTTCTTGACGTTCGGAATTTCCGACAACATTTGTGTGACCGTGTGTATGCAAGACAAGTTTGAGCCAACATCCTTAGGGAAAAAATCCACGGTTTTGTTGTTGGAAAGTCCGATCGTGTGTACGGGGCATAAGGCTTTGTTCACATGTGCGGCCGGGGGAGGGGGGGGGGGTCGATAAACCAAGGTTGTTTTGACAGCCCTTGACCACCCACCTGAACACCGACAGGCAGCCGCTTTGGCCTGTACACATGCTGGGGCTACCATGCTGTGTGCCACAGCAAAAATTAAGCTCCGGGTCTATGAGGCTGCACCGCATCTGCCCTACAACAGCATGCGATGATGCAGTGTTACAGGGTTAAATCAGGCGGTAAGGAGGCAAGTGATGCACCATGGATCCCTTTTCAGAGAGGCTGCCACACATGTGAACGAGCCTGAATTCTTCTCCAGTTCATAAAAGTTTTAGGGCCAATTCTTTCCTAAGTAGCTAGTTCACATCTATGTGCTGCAGTTTAGTGTGTAAGAGAAGGGGAAACTTTATGGGCTCATTCACACCTACACATAGAGCTGCAACACACAGGAGCATTTAGAAAATGTGGTCACTGTGAAAGGCGACAAAAACGTAAAAAAGAAAAACAGGGGCGCAATTTAAAGGCAGAGTCCACCTTTTGACAAAAAGTAGTAAATGCAACATTGATCTAATGATTAGGGATGAGTTCAGGCGCGTTTGGATCCTGATCGGAACCTATGTGAGCGAGTCGGCCAGGAAGCTCTCACTGCACTGGTGCAATCATCTGCATCCACAGCTGCATGTATACAAGAGGAGTGTATTTGTGTGGCTGCAAGGTGGGAAATGCGTCCGCTGTAGGTGATTGGCCCTGCACAGTTGACTGCTTCCCGGCGGGCTCGCTCACATCAGACTAGGACCTGGACATGCCCGAGCTCATCCCCACTAATGATCCCCACTAGAGAGTTACTGCTGTTATGGGGCTGCAGGACGTTCGGCTGGACTCCTACTGTGATGACACCAGCTACACTGCTGCCAGCTCTATGCTAAGTCCCTCTATGCAGTTCAAGATGGGACATACACAACGCAACTGAGCCAAGCACAGCTGCACCAAATTTAAATAATTACAATTTTGTGCAGGAAGACGCACCCTGCGTTTTTGGTAAAGAAGAGGAGTGGTTTAGGTTTTGGAGATGTTGCTAATGCTTCATGTTATACCTTAAAGTGGTTGTAAACCCTTCCATATACCCAGTGAAGTGAACGGCCTCAGGTGAAACACAGAGATTAAACAAATCCTCCTACATACGTTTCACCAGTTTATCTGTAGCCCTCTCTTCTCTACAGCTGACCAAAGTGCCAAATCTATCAAGCTTGTCTGAACTGTCAGAAAAAAGGGGACAGAGAGCTGAAATGACACACTGCACAACTCGGTGAGGGGAGCTCTAAGAGCTGATTGGAGGGAAGGGACATACTCCGCTTCACCCAGGAACAGAGCTGAGACTGTAAATCAACTGGACCTCCCCTGTCACCTTTTTTTCTCTTGGTGTCAGGAAAACTTGTTAGAAGTGATTCATGCTGATAGCAGACAGCAGACAGAAATGACACTTAGGGCTCTGGATGGAGACACTATAGAGGGATATGCTTTGTTCATATTTCATATATGATGTTTACAGCTAATTTAAATGTAGCTCCTAAGCAAGCCCATCTGCTGCTCCCTACATTGGAAATAATAGATTAGATCCAGTTGATGGTGAATTAAATACAGAAAATGGTTAAAGTCTATAGTAATTGACAAAAATTATTTTATTTTTCTGGTTATTTTTACAAGATGGGCAGAAAGTTTATCTATATTGTCTACAAATAGGCAAAACCATGGCAATTCCCAATTCTGATATCAGTTTCTGCGTGTACTGAGCGGCCATGCTAGAAATGGTGGCCTGGCACTGGGTGTGGGAAGAATATCTGCCACCACCACCAACCCCGTCTGTCCCGCTAGCTAAATCCCAGCTGTTGTCTCTTCATCCTCCACCTGATTCTTAAAACTGAGCCCCAGGACATGCAGCTGGTGTGTTCCCAGGTTCCACCTTGCCTCCTCTGGGCCCACAGTAGCCCAGCTTACATACACTGATGCAGGGCCGTTTTTAAGGCAGGGAAAAAGGGGCAGCTGCCCTGGGCCCTGTCATTGTTGTGGGGCCCAAAGCAGCTGCCTCATACTTGCCAACTATCCTGGTTTAAATTCCCTCATCCCTTGAGGTTTCAGTTCCGTGCTGTGTCCCAATATCTCAGTGTGAAGTGCTGCTACTAATGCTGCCCAGCTCTGCCCTATTGTGTACAGATGACTCACCTGCAGACCCTGTGTTTACATGTAAATTACCGGCATTCATATGTAAATAGCAGCAGCATTGATATGTACATCATGCCCCCCTGAGGTCATATCCACAGTAATCTCTAGCAACCAATCACAAGCAGAAATCATGTGCTGTAACCTCTAGCAACTAATCAGTAAGCCGTAATGTGTGCTGTAACCTCTAGCAACCAGTCAGTGAGCGGTAATGATACACTGTAACCTCTGGCAACCAATCGGAATAGCTGTCTGATCTGATTCAGTAAACTGCTTTTTATTGTATGTCTCAGAGCAGGTGGAGAGCAAAACTGCATGGGGGGGCCCCAGAAAAGTTTTGCCCAGGGTCCAATCAATATTAAAGACAGCCCTGCACTGATGTATTATAGGGAAGCTGAAACTGCACCTGATCATGTGACAGGAGGCTGCCACCCATCCTGAAGCCCTGTGAAAAGCCTGCTGACTCTGGCTGCAACAGGTAAATAGAGGGGGTTGTCTTGGTTCAGCCTGGCAGGAATGCATTCACCCTAATCACTGTTAATTCATATAGTAATATATAATATTATTTGTGGTCACTTTGACAGCTGGGTAGGTACGTAGGCACGCAAATTTATTAGCACTGAAATCCAGGGACATTCACGGAGTCAAATTATCCAAACCTGAACATTAGGGTAGCAAGACAGAAAATGGCGCAGTATCAGCATTAGCCCCCCACCATTCCCAGGTCACACCTTGGTAACCACAGGCCAAGAGTCTCAATCTGTGGCCCTCCAGCTATTGACAAACTCCAAGTCCCAAGAGGCATTGCAAGGCTGACAGTTACAAGCATGACTCCCTCAGGCAGAGGCATTGTGGGACTTGTAGTTCCACAACAACTGGAGGGCCACCAGTTTGAGGCCCCTGGTCTAAGAACTGCGCAACCAAAATCAGATTGCCCACTTTGCAAAGACAGTGACAATGATCAAACATAACAATGCTGAAATCTTAGCACCGGATATCAATTTTTTGCTGCCGGTCAGAGGGGGGGACATTTCCGAAATATACCGGTACCATGATAGCAAATATTGAGACGCATGTGGCGAGCTCTTAGACACGGTCGTATCATAAAGCACAAATCGGAGCGCCGTCTCCTGCCAGAACGCCAATTAATTTAAACAAGCACTAGAGATCTTCTTATCGGCTAAACAAACATTCCATTGTTTAATTAAATCAGCCCAATTCAATGAGATGAAAGGCGAGGCGGCGATTTCACAGCGAATGGCTGGCGATGGCACGGAGTCTTTCTGTGCGGAGATGATTCCACGGAGCTGGACGAGCTAATTAGAGCTGCAATTCAGATCTAATTCTGTGCGGAGAGTTTATTGACTCAGCGCCAGAAGTGGATGCGGCTTGTTAGGAGGCGGCAATAAACAGCAGGGGATGTGAGGGGCAAAGTGCAACGTACAGAATGGAGATACAATGTAACCACATAGACTAGAGGAGCTCCACCTCCAGGACGAGTTCATACAATTGTCTTCTACAGAGGTGACAACACCCCTGACAAGCCGCATCCGTAGACAACCGATTTATACATCTCCTGACAATTATGCCCTTAACCCCAAACTGGGCGCAACGCGTCACCTTCAGTGGGAGGAACGTCCCGAGTATGTGGCCATTCTCTGTGTTTGCCACTTTTGGACACTCCCCCTTTTTTTCACCCCTCACTTGCCTCACTGTTACATCACAATGTTATGCATCAAAAAAGGATAAATGGGGACAAAATCAGTGAAGTGGAGAAAAAACAAAAAGGTAAAAAAAATAAAAATAAAAAAAGATTAGGCTGAATACTGACAATAAGAGCCAGCCAAGGAGACAGGACTGTGTGTGACTGCGAGCGCCGAGTACACAGGAGACCCCGGCTTTGTGTAATCCGGCACGTATCAGGCTGCATTAATGGGCAATGGCAAGGATGCATATGGGCACAGATCAGGCTGCATTAATGGGCACAGATCAGGCTGCATTGATGGGCACTGATCAGGCTGCATTGATGGGCACTGATAAGGCTGCATTGATGGGCACTGATAAAGCTGCATTGATGGGCACTGATAAAGCTGCATTGATGGGCACTGATAAAGCTGCATTGATCGGCACTGATAAGGCTGCATTGATGGGCACTGATAAGGCTGCATTGATGGGCACTGATAAAGCTGCATTGATCGGCACTGATAAAGCTGCATTGATCGGCACTGATCAGGCTGCATTGATGGGCACTGATAAGGCTGCATTGATGGGTACTGATCAGGCTGCATTGATGGGCACTGATAAGGCTGCATTGATGGGCACTGATAAAGCTGCATTGATTGGCACTGATAAGGCTGCATTGATGGGCACTGATAAAGCTGCATTGATTGGCACTGATAAGGCTGCATTGATGGGCACTGATAAGGCTGCATTGATGGGCACTGATAAGGCTGCATTGATGGGCACTGATAAGGCTGCATTGATGGGTACTGACCCTTATTTTGCTTCAAAGTTCTTTATTGAAAATGTAAGTTTTTTCCTGAAACTTCCCTCATAAAATTAAGGTGCGTGTTATACACCGATAAATAGGGTACTTAATTCGCGGTTCTGTTTAATCATAGAAGAAACTAAGAAGAGGAACATTGTATGAAGATTGTGTCCTTGCATGAAGCATGTTGCCAGTGTGTCACACACCTGCTGGAGGATTTCAGAGCCTGAATCGCCTTTCCTATATACACCATATACAATTACCCTGCCTATGTCCCTGCTCTGTGCCATAGTGGTGTATTGGCAGACAACGCTGGCAACAGCAACTTGAGGACCTAAACTGGTTGCCGTATGAGGGTGTCTATTGACCTCAGTGTTACCAGTAGTGGTCCTACGACTGGTCCCATAAAAACTGGACATATCCTTGTCTACATGGACGCCATCCCTATGTCAGCCAACCGCGCAATGGCGTCATATGTCGCCAGGAGTCACTGAGTTTCGCTTAATTAGACATCAGTATCTTTATGGTCAGTCAGTAATACTCAGGCCACCACTCTGCACAAACATAATGTACAGAACGCGCAAAGTGACGTCACCTCCCGGCTAATGTACAGAACAGCAGACATGCCGTCATGGAAACCTCTGAACATAAACAGTGAGCACAGCCGCCTGATGTGCGGTCACAAAGGTTAATTGTAGTAAGGAATGGTATGAAGGATCGTACAGGAAACCAGCTGGACGCCAATCCCAGCCGACTACTAAGAATGTCGCTGCAGACATGCTGGGAGTTGTAGTCCTTCTACAGCTGGATGTAAACCTGAACTGCAGGCCATTTGGTTAGCTCTGTGAACTGTGTATCATACGCTTTTACCATTTTTAATAAATTGTTTTGTTTTTTTTTTTTAATCTTTTTTCTGTCTTTGTTCCTTCTCAATGCTGCTAATCTCCCACAGCCTCTTTGCACCACTTCATGTTTACATGCCCTCCAATGATGGCTGCAAGGTAATTCCTCAGGGTGGATTCCTGATAGTGACAACAGTGGGCCCTGCCTGTGTGATGTGCGATGAAATGGCCATTTGTAGTGTCCATAGGAATCCTGTATGACAGGGTGATAACACGGGAGCACACTGGGAGAGACAGGAGTGGAGCGTTGTCACACCTTTATGCCCTGTACACACGATCGGAATTTCCGTCAGGAAAAACTTGGATCGTTTTTCTGATGGAATTTTATTTATTTAAGGTACTTATATAGCGCCATCAATTTATGCAGTGCTTTACATATACATTGTACATTCACATCAGTCCCTATCCTCAAGGAGCTTACAATCTAAGGTCCCTAACTCACATTCATATACAGGGGCCAATTTAGACAGAAGCCAGTTAACCTACCAGCATGTCTTTGGAGTGTGGGAGGAAACCGGAGTACCCGGATCTCAAATTTTCCGACAACAAAATCCGTTGTTGGAAATTCTGATCGTGTGTACACAATTCCGACGCACAAAATTCTGCGCATGCTCGGAATCAAGCAGAAAAGCCGCACTGGCTATTGAACTTCATTTTTCTCGGCTCATCGTACATGTTGTACGTCACCGCGTTCTTGAGGTTTGGAATTTCCGTCAACATTTGTGCGACCGTGTGTATGCAAAACAAGTTTGAGCCAACATCCGTCTAAAAAAAAAACCAAAAAAAAACATGGATTTGGTGGACGGAATGTCCGATCGTGTGTATGCGGCATAAGACTGGGATGCCATTAAAGTTCATGTGGGTGTAAAGGCAGGTGTCACAATACTTTTGACAATATAGTGTACTTTAACAGAGAACACCTAAAGGCAAGTGCCCAAAACACTGATATGAGTATGGGTATCAGGAGCTCCTAAAGGCTTCTCTATTTCTAGATGGCCGCTATTAAGGTCAGCAACAAGCTCAAACATTGGAAAATACCGTATGTCGAGCTGTAAATGGCAGGAATTGGTATATACATCTCTCTGAAGAAGGAAGAGTTTTATCCTTCATCTGACTGTCATTACATGAGAATGAAATGTTTTTATTATGGAGGAGAGCTTGGCGGTCCTGACATTTCTGCTGCCCTAGGCAAGAGCCTACATGGCCTTTCAACAGAGCCAGCCTTGAGATTACAATGTACTCCTCTTATTTTTTTACATTGTCATTGTTCATTAAATTTGAAGCTGTGTATTATAAAGGAGAATGATTTCCTACACCATTTCTGCCATGATGGGAACGCTGTGCTGGTCCTTTGTGATATTATCCAGCTTGCGACCTCAGCAGCGCCCTGTCCCTGGAATTCTTCGTCCAGCTATACGCGTGCTGCCTAAAACAAACATGACATTGTGCCGGAGATAATTCCAGACAGATATCTGGGGTTTATTTTTATGTTTAGAGTGTTTTTATTCTCAGAATTGTTAATTTATTGGTGTGAATAGACGCTTTATGTCACACGCCTCCAATGGGTAAAGATGATAAATCCTGGAGAAATGTTCCCGGCCAATCATGAGGGTCAGCAAGATGGAATATATCTCAGGACTGGAAACGTGATCTTAGAAAGTTCAGCAACAAAAATCCCCAACTGTCTAGAGAATTGAACCGAGCCAAAGTCCGGAGAGTTCATGGAAGGCGGAGCCACCCCAAATCCCAAAGAGGGTATCTGAAGACGGAGTCACGAATATCTGTGTACTGTAGAAAAGGGCCGGAGAATTGTCCCTTCAAATGTCCCCCATATGAGTCTGAGACCAGAGACCCGTCCCTGGAAATATCCCCTATATGACTCTGGAAACAAAGAGCCGTCCCTGGAAATATCCCCTATATGACTCTGGAAACAGAGAGCCGTCCCTGGAAATATCCCCTATATGACTCTGGAAACAAAGAGCCGTCCCTGGAAATATCCCCTATATGACTCTGGAAACAGAGAGCCGTCCCTGGAAATATCCCCTATATGACTCTGGAAACAGAGAGCCGTCCCTGGAAATATCCCCTATATGACTCTGGAAACAGAGAGCCGTCCCTGGAAATATCCCCTATATGACTCTGGAAACAAAGAGCCGTCCCTGGAAATATCCCCTATATGACTCTGAAACAGAGACCTGTCCCTGGAAATATCCCCTATATGACTCTGAAAACAGAGACCCGTCCCTGGAAATATCCCCTATATGACTCTGGAAACAGAGACCCGTCCCTGGAAATATCCCCTATATGACTCTGGAAACAGAGACCCGTCCCTGGAAATATCCCCTATATGAATCTGGAAACAGAGACCCGTCCCTGGAAATATCCCCTATATGACTCTGGAAACAGAGACCCGTCCCTGGAAATATCCCCTATATGACTCTGGAAACAGAGACCCGTCCCTGGAAATATCCCCTATATGACTCTGGAAACAGAGACCCGTCCCTGGAAATATCCCCTATATGACCCTGGAAACAGAGACCCGTCCCTGGAAATATCCCCTATATGACCCTGGAAACAGAGACCCATTCCAGGAAATATCCCCTATATGACTCTGGGACTGGAGAGCTGTCCCTAGAAATATCCCCTATATGACTCTGGAAACAGAGACCCGTCCCTGGAAATATCCCCTATATGACTCTGGGACTGGAGAGCTGTCCCTGGAAATATCCCCTATATGACTCTGGAAACAGAGAGCTGTCCCTGGAAATATCCCCTATATGACTATGGAAATAGAGACCCGTTCCTGGAAATATCCCCTATAATAACTCTGGAAACAGAAACCCATCCCTGGAAATATCCCCTATATGACTCTGGGACTGGAGAGATGTCCCTGGAAATATCCCCTATATGACCCTGGAAACAGAGACCCGTCCCTGGAAATATCCCCTATATGACTCTGAAAACAGAGAGCTGTCCCTGGAAATATCCCCTATATGACTCTGGAAACAGAAACCCATCCTTGGAAATATCCCCTATATGACTCTGGGACTGGAGAGCTGTCCCTGGAAATATCTCCTATATGACTATGAAAACAGAGACCCGTTCCTGGAAATATCCCCTATAATAACTCTGGAAAAAAGAGACCAGTCCCTGGAAATATCCCCTATATGACTCTGGAAACAGAGACCTGTCCCTGGAAATATCCCCTATATGACTCTGAAAACAGAGAGCTGTCCCTGGAAATATCCCCTATATGACTATGTAAACAGAAACCCGTCCCTGGAAATATCCCCTATATGACTATGGAAACAGTGACCCGTTCCTGGAAATATCCCCTATATAACTCTGGAAACAGAGAGCTGTCCTTGAAAATATCCCCTATATGACTCTGGAAACAGAGACCTGTCCCTGGAAATATCCCCTATATGACTATGGAAACAGAGACCCGTCCTTGGAAATATCCCCTATATGACCCTGGGACTGGAGAGCTGTCCCTGGAAATATCCCCTATATGACTCTGAAAACAGAGAGCTGTCCTTGGAAATATCCCCTATATGATTCTGAAAACAGAGAGCTGTCCCTGGAAATATCCCCTATATAACTCTGGAAACAGAGACCCGTCCCTGGAAATATCCCATATATGACTCTGGGACTGGAGAGCTGTCCCTGGAAATATCCCCTATATGACTATGGAAACAGAGAGCTGTTCCTGGAAATATCCCCTATATGACTTTGTAAACAGAGACCCGTCCTTGGAAATATCCCCTATATGACTCTGGAAACAGAGAGCTGTCCTTGAAAATATCCCCTATATGACTCTGGAAACAGATACCTGCCCCTGGAAATATCCCCTATATGACTCTGGAAACAGAGACCTGTCCCTGGAAATATCCCTATATGACTCTGGAAACAGAGACCCGTTCCTGGAAATATCCGCTATATGACCCTGGAAACAGAGACTAGTCCCCGGAAATATCCCCTATATGACCCTGGAAACAGAGACCCGTCCCTGGAAATATCCCCTATATGACTCTGGGACTGGAGACCCGTCCCTAGAAATATCCCCTATATGACTCTGGGACTGGAGACCTGTCCCTGGAAATATCCCCTATATGACCCTGGAACTGGAGAGCTGTCCCTGGAAATAGTCTTGTCGATATTCCTATCGCACACCTTCCTGGAAACAGCTCATCTGTAATGGGTGCTGCAGCAATTACCAGCTGGATACTGGAAACACAAAGGTAATGTACATATTCGCCAGCACACAGGAATCTTCAGTTATCGTCCAAAAGTTTTTATTGCAGAAAGATCACATGACAAAGACAAGTGCAATGTTGTGACCCCTTCATCAGGCATGTGATGATGTGATCTTTCTGCAATAAAAACGCTTGGACGATAACTGAAGATTCCTGGTGTGATGGCGAATACGTACCCTGTCCCTGGAAATGTCCCCTATGTGGTGCCATCACTGATCTCACCATGAAACTGATCACTCCCCATCACCATTCACTTCATGATAAAGTGTATCAAAAGACAAACATTTGTTGCCTTAGATGGGGTGGTAAGGGCTTAGAGGGCCTATGTAGAGACAAAATGTTTATTTTAGTTATGGGTAAAGTGTGGAAGGGTTAGACCCTCTGTTAGGATTTTATTGCTGTTTGTGTCCTCCCTGGGGAGATTCGCTATTTGTTTTATGCCCTGTACACACGATCACACATTCCGACAACAAAATCCATGGATTTTTTCTGATGGATGTTGGCTCAAACTTGTCTTGCATACACACGGTCACACAAATCTTGTTGGAAATTCCGAACGTCAAGAACGCGGTGACGTACAACACGTACGACGAGCCAAAGAAAATGAAGTTCAATAGCCAGTGCGACTCTTCTGCTTGATTCCGAGCATGCGTGGAATTTTGTGCGTCGGAATTGTGTACACATGATCGGAATTTACGACAACGGATTTTGTTGTCGGAAAATTTGAGATCCAGATCTCAAATTTTGTGTGACGGAAATTCCGATGGAAAATGTCCGATGGAGCCTACACAAGGTCGGAATTTCCGACAACAAGCTCCCATCAAACATTTTCCGTCGGAAAATCTGACCGTGTGTACGCGTCATTAGTGTTACTGAGACACAAAATGACTGGAAATTAAAAATTTGAGGCTGTCATTGTGGTTACCATGGACTATTGTGGGAGAAATATGGTAGGGTGTGGGTAACCGAACATGGAGTGAAATGGTCACATGGCTAGGATTCTTGGAGGGTTCCTGAAGAAACCACCACAAATAAAGGGGTGCATTCAAACGAATCAGTCACAACCAGCCTTATGAAAGACTGCGGGTCCGCCGCAATTGTCGTGCTATAATTCGCGCTGCAATCGTGGCAATCCGCTTTGCGGGAAGCATGTTGCCCAAAAAAAGTTCAGGAGCTACTTTGGAGCGATATGCATTCTGAGATGCGGATTGCCACGATTGCAGCACTAATTATCGCATGACAATCGCGGCAGACCCGCACCTGCGATTTGAGGTGTCATTCAAATGAATGGCATCTCAAATGCAAGTCTCGCGATTTGTCATTCACACATCAGCACTGTCAAATCGCGGGCAGATTTGCAGTAAATTTGCCCGCGATTCAAATCACTGTAGTGTGAATGCAGCCTTACAGAAAAAAAATTTAAAATGAACTAACCCGGACACCCTCCTCACCCCTCTGTACTTACCTCTGGGGGTGCAGAGCTGTCAGCGTGCCCCCCTCAGCAGCTCCAGTGGTCCGAGGATTTGAAAGCCCCATGATTCTATCTCTTCTCCGTCAGCACTTCCAGGACAGAACAAATGGATTCTGATTGGTCAGCGCCCACACATCTGGGCTTCCAGGAGAGTGCTGACCCGTGATACTGGTACTCCAACAATGCTTTAAGGTATTTTGTGGAAAGATTTGCATTAAAGTGGAACGTCACTCTTCCAATCAACACTGATTATTTTTAATCCTCATGCTGATAGCATTAGTATATATATATATATATATATATATATATAGGAAAGTATGTCACAGGTATTTGTTTTAAACTTGTTTTTTTTCCTTTTTTGCATTTCTTTAGTTACTCCCTCTCTTTCTTGCCTAGGCAAATGAATTCATAGATCCCAGGAGTCTTCAGGAGAGTTGGAGGGGTTTTCTCAGCTAAACACCCCCTCATGCATGCATGATTGAGCTAAGGGCAGATGGATTTCAGTAAATAAATGCTACATGAATCATTTGAGGGTGTTTTTCAAAGTGAATTCTCAACAAAATAAAACATAGAAATATGGACGGATGGGGAAATTTGCTTTGAATATTAAAAATGAATTAAATAGTGTTTTGGGTTTGTGGTGCTCAGATGCAGTGAAGATCCGCTTTAAACTCTAATTTTCATACAGAAGTCGGAAAATGACAGAACTAGAGGAAAATCTTGTGCTGCTATAGATGGCGCTGCCACTAATCTTCACCCGCCGACCACCATCAAACCGACGGACTGCTGAAACACTGTGGATGTTTATTGTTTGGTGTTGTTGGCTGCAGCTCTGTAGCTCAGTTTCTCCAAGGCGAGGATGTTACACGCCGTTCACCGCAGCACAGAAGGGGCCTCGTGTCTCACAAACATGTTACATTAAACACACACGCAGCCGCCACCAGATCCATGTGGAAAGTTGGGCGGCAGCCCAGGAAGACGATTCTTTGTAGAGGGTCATTAAGGACAGGGCAGAAACATTGCACAAATAATAAAGGAAAAATCACCTAAGAGAGCAGCCAATCCCACCCGCCGAGGCCAAGATGTTACAGAGAGCGGCAACGCGCCAAATCTAAAAACAAAACAAAGCCGCAGCACATACACTTCTCATCAAACGCTGCGCAATGCGACCAGGAACAGCCGCCAGAGCGCAGGATACAGAACCGGATCCGACCAGTCATCGAGTGCCGGGAATGTTGGGAACTGAGCAACAATCCGCCAACCGCAAATAAAAATCTACTTTTGTTGCGAAAATCAATCTTCGAAGAATATCCATCTCCAATAAAACAATCCCCCATCTGGCAGGTCAACTGCTCTTACGTAAACAGACAAACCGATGTAAACTCACCTAGCTAGGCGATAATTCGAGACAATGGGGTTGATTTACTAAAGGCAAATAGACTGTTCACTTTGCAAGTGCAAGGGCTTAGAGCTTAGTAAAAACGTGGTGAAGCTTCACTTTGCAGAGAAAATGCCCAATCACCATCAGCAGAGATTCACAGAGATTCACCAAGCTCTGGGGATAATTCCCTTGCAGAGTGGACATTGGTAAATCAACTCCAATAAGACAACAAGGAGATAATTTAAGACAACTCGCTAATTATTAGAGATAACTAGGTAAAAATTAGAGACAACTAATAAGTTATTAGGAGACAACCAAAGGCAACCAGGCGAAAACTAGAAATTCGTAGGCAACAACTGTGGACAACTGAAGGAAATCGAAGAGATAACCAAAGGATAACTAAGCGATAATACAAGACAGCTAGAAGGTGACTGGAGACAACCAGAAGAAAATTAAGGATAACTAGCAGATACCTAATCGGTAACCAGTGTAAACTAGATTATTAAGAGATACTGTAACTAGCAGATAAATTGAAATGTCTAGAGCCGAACTAGAGGCAACAAGGAAATAACTAGCAAAAAAACTAAAAGATAACTAGAGAAAACCAAAAGTAATCTAGAGAAAACTAACAGACAAATTAGGGGTATTCGGAGACAGCTAGGAGAGTAAGTAGAAATACCTAGGTAATAACTAGATAAATAGGCAATAACTAGGTAAAATTTTAGAAAACTAACAGATAACTAGGGGCTAAGCAAAGATATCTAGGAGAAAACTAGAAATGGCTAAGCAATAATTAGGGACAAGCAAAAAAAAACAAGGAGATACCTAGGGGATAGTAAGGCGATAACCAAAGACAACTAGAAAATAACTAGATAAATTGAGACAACCAGAGAAACTAGAGGTAACTAGCAGATAACTTAGTGATATCCAAAAAAACTAGGAGATTACTAGGAGACAACTAGAAATAAATAGGAGATTACTAAAAGATAACTAGTAATAAGCAGGAGATTATTAGGTAATAACTAGAAATAAATAGGAGTTTACTAAGAGATAACTAGAAATAATTAGGAGATTACTAAGAGATAACTAGAAAAAAATAGGAAATTACTAGGAGATAACTAGAAATAAATAGGAAATTACTAGGAGATAACTAGAAATAATTAGGAGATTACTAGGAGATAACTAGAAAAAAATAGGAAATTACTAGGAGATAACTAGAAATAAATAGGAAATTACTAGGAGATAACTAGAAATAAATAAATAGGAGATTACTAGGAGATAACTAGAAACAAATAAATAGGAGATTACTACGCGATAACTAGAAATAACTAGGAGATTACTAAGAGATAACTAGAAATAAATTAGAGATTGTTAGGACATAACTAGAAATAAATAGGAGATTACTAGGAGATAACTAGAAACAAATAGGCGATCACTAAGAGATAACTAGGAGATTACTAAAAGATAACTAGAAATAAATAGGAGATTACTAGGAGATAACTAGGAGATTACTAAGAGATAACTAGAAATAACTAGGAGATTACCAGGAGATAACGAGAAATAACTAGGAGATTACTAAGAGATAACTAGAAATAACTAGGAGATTACCAGGAGATAGCTAGAAATAAATAGGAGATTGCTAAGAGATAACTACAAATAAATAGGAGATTACTAAGAGATAACTAGAAATAAATAGATTACTAGGAGATAACTATAAACAAATAGGAGATTACTAAGAGATAGCTAGAAATAAATAGAGATTACTAGGAGATAACTATAAACAAATATGAGATTACTAAGAGATAGCTAGAAATAACTAGGAGATTACTAGGAGATAACTAGAAATAACTTGGTGATAACTATAAAGATAACTAGAAAAAGTAGGTAATAGACAGAGCTGCAAGTAAGGATTATTTTCATAATCAATTAGTTATCTGATTATTGTTTCGATTAATTGGATAAAAACCTCAAAGCAAGTGTGGTGTATAATTTAGTTAATACTGTATGTAATGTTTCAAAAATAAAATCTTGAATATATATATATATGCAGTGGCAAATAAAAATAACCAGCTTTTATGGTTAGGGAACAACATATCTAATCCACTATAACAAATAGAAGAGATATACATCTAAGGGCCACTTTATTAGGTACACCTTGCTAGTACCAGGTTGGACCCCCTTTTGCCTTCAGAACTGCCCTAATTGTGGCATAGATTCAACAAGGTGAGTGCTCACCGGCCACTTTATTAGGTACACCTGTGGAATTGCTTGGTAACACAAATTGCTAACAAAAAGAAAAATAAGAAAAAAATAAGAAAAACGTTGCCTGGTCTGGTGAGTCTCGATTTCAGCTGTGACATTCAGATTGTAGGGTCAGAATTTGGTGTAAACAACACGATGGTATGGATACATCCTGCCTTGTATCAGCGGTTCAGGCTGGTGGTGGTGTAATGGTTTGGGGGATATTTTCTTGGCATGCTTTGGGCCCCTTGGTACCAACTGAGTATCATTATAACACCACGCCCTACCTGAGTATTGTGGCTGACCATGTCCATCCCTTTATGACTACAGTGTACCATCTTCTGATGACTACTTCCAGCAGGATAATGCACCATGTCACAAAGATCAAATCATCTCACCACTAGTTTCTTGAACATGACAATGAGATCACTGTACTCCAATGGTCTCCACAGTCACCAGATCTCAATCCAATAGAGCACCTTTGGGATGTGGTGGAACGAGAGATTTGCATCATATATGTGCAGCCAACAAATCTGCAGCAATTAGGTAATGTTTGCAACACCTTGTTGAAGCTATGCAATGCAGAATTAAGGCAGTTCTGAGAGGAAAAAGGGGGTCCAACCCGGTACTAGCAAGGTGTACCTAATAAAGTGGCCGGTGAGTGTTTATATATATATATATATATATTGCATTGATATAATAATTTTGAAGATAATGCACAATACTGGTAAACGTTTACTTTAAATGTAATTGTAATTCCTTCTATTACTACCAGTCTATCAGCCTCCACCTTCTCTGGGTTCAGATACTGATCTTCCCAGCACAGAGCCCTGTGTGATTGTAAACATTGGATTTTTTTTTTTTTTTACTAACAAACATGTTATACTTACCCGCTCTGTGCAATGCTTTTGCACAGAGCAGCCCCCCTCCTCTTCTGAGGTCCCCTGCTGGCGCTTTTGGCTCTTCCTGCTTTCAGGATGCCCCCACAGCAAGCCACAAAGTATAGTATAGAGTATAGAGTTCCCATATAGCAAGGTAAAAAAAAAACTTCTGCCTTTAGAATGACTTTAAAATGAATCACTTCTGACACATTTTCCTGACACCAGGACAAAAAAAGGTGACAGGGGAGGGGCCTCCAGCACACAGTTTGTGACTGACAGCCTGAGCTCTGTTCCTGTGTGAAGGGGCTGTGTTCATTCCCTCCAATCAGCTCTCAGAACTCTCTCCTAGCTAAGCTCTGTAGAGTGAATTTTCAGCTCCCCACCCCCTGCTTTCTGACAACCTAGACAAGCTTATAAATTCTGGACTTTGAACAGATATAGAGAAGAGAAGACTGCAAATAAACAGGTACAACTTATGTAGGAGGATTTGTTTCATCTCTGTGTATGACCTGAGGCCAGTCACTTCATTGGGTAGTTGTAAGGGTTTACAACCACTCTAATCCCGGGTCCAGTCTGCAGATTGTCGCACAAGTTGGAAATCTGTGAGATGTCGGTCAGTGAATGATTGCAAAGTTCTGCACATTGGATACATTTAGGAAAATCATAGCATTGGAAATGAAAGGGTGGCTTCTGGGAATGAGACAGAGAAGCAATCCAGGAAGCCAGTGGTGGTGAGTTCAGACATGACAATGCTCTGCAGATGCAGCTGTATATCAGACATCTGTTTAATGACATCAGTGGAGAATCTTCCCCCAAGTTCACTGTATTCATGTCACCCAGGTATAACTTGTATCACATTTCCCATCATCCCTCAGTCCGGGAACACAGATGTCCGCCACTCAGCATGTCCCAATAACCGCATATCGGACATATAGATCGCGTACACTCTGGGAAAAGGCGCAGTTGCTGGTACCGGGGGCTATTCCCAGAGGGGGCTTCTCGCCGCACAGCCATGGAAATGATTAAGTGCAGCTAATGAACGCTCTCCCACCCCTCCATATTATCCACATACCAAACGCGGGAATTGAGCGTCCGGCCCTTTAATCCTTCGTAAAGGCCTCGCCGTTCCCACACCCTCATGTCATCGCCCCTCCTCACAGATATCTTATCACCCGCTGCCGGCGTGTTTTCATTCCTCCGTCGTTTATCTTTTGTATGAGCGCAGAGGGGTCGGTTCAAGCTAAGGGACCCTTGGCTTCGAGAAATGTATGAATACGACGGATGACCCCTCTCAGCCCGTGACCACGGCGCGTCCCGCTGTGTAAGGTTTTCATCGTCCCGCTGCGCCTGTGGGGACAGCCGAGACAAATTGCGGCTCCACATAGGAGCAAAAATAAGACGATTATTCACAGAGACAGACGTGTGCTG
>JBBGZY010001957.1:0-90000 GCA_037952925.1 Lithobates clamitans | reverse complement strand
GCAGCCACAGTTCACCCAATCACAACATACAATAATTGCGACCAATCAGATAGCAACAATTCAATGTGAGCCTCAGACAATTATTTATATTTGTTGGGAGCTAGGAAGCCCAGTATTATTACCAATTCCTCTTTGTGGAGGGTGTGTGTGTAGCCAAAGGAGCTGGCATTTCATGTACATTGTCTACACAATTGGGGCGCCCTACAGACTACAAGGTAGGACATTTTACATGATCTCTATAATAGCATGTTTCTATGAGTGTCATGTACTTTAATTATTAGTGACTAATAAAGCTTATACTTTCAACTTAGTTAGGACTTTTATTGAAGTGTTCATTTTGTTTTCAATTGCACTTTATTAATATGTAACTGATAAAGAAGTCTGCCACATGTAATAATATATATAATTTATATTATTTAATTTATATTTATAATTTTATAATTTATATTATATATATTATATGTAAATATATATATATATATATATATATATATATATATATATATATATATATATGTGTGTGTGTGTGTGTGTGAGTAAAGACGTACCTGTTTTATTAACATATGTGCTATATATATATATATAAGCAGCTGCATGAAGTTGGCAGTGGTAATTTCAGCTGTAATACAATGAATGCTGCTTCTTTCACCTGGTGCATGTATGTATGTAAACACAAACTCCCTTATGTTAAAAGGGAGTCACAGACTTAGGAGTCACAGACTTACTTTACAGTATGGATTTGGAACTCAAGCACAGCTATTACAGCAACCTTCAAAAAAAGTTGTTTTTTTTTTAAGGACACCCTGCAGATTTCGTTGCCAGTTTTTTTTTTTTTTTTTATAGTGGGTAGCCTGATATTTAAAATCTTGCCCTGGGAGGTGGATATAATTTTATGGCACCAATGCTTGTGCAGAAAGTAAACTGTATGTAAGTTTGTACGGGTGTCAGTAATCCCAAATATCGGTGACCCCGGTCCACCTTAAACAATGCCTCCTCCGCGGGACGGGGTGAACTGCTATGACGTCACTCAGGAGCTGCAGTTCTATAGACAGCATGCTGTGCAGTGAACCTATTCTACAGAGTGTACATTAGAACAATGTGCAGGCTGTAAATACATGCAGATAATTAATTACAGTTTTAATATGCTGTTACAACTATCGATCTTTAATTGTCGCAGGCTTGCACTGCTTTAACATACTGTAAGCCTTCAGTTATTGGAAATATGAAAATGTACACATCATTCTTTTTATACATAGTCATCTATAATACTGCAACATAAAAAATAAACAACCTAGGAACACAAATAAAAAAACACCTATGACATATTTTTTGTGACATAGTCTATAATTGGGTTTATGTAGTACAAAAGCTCCAAGCAATCTTTACATGTAAGAAGGTGAGCAAAACATGGGACTTAAAAACACTGTACATATATTTAGACCATTTGAATGCAATGATATCAAGGAGGCAATCTGCTGTGACTTCCTGCTTGCAGGAATCATATCATGCAGCAGATGTTCAGACACACAGGTACTGAGCACCTGCTGACAGGCTGCTGGGAATCACACAGGGTCCTCCAGGTTGGCTGCTTTCCAGCCCTACTGGGCTACTTTGTAAAGCTGTGGCATATTTCCTTTTTTTAGAGCTAGCCCAAAAGGTTGTCTTCGTAAGTCATATTAATGCATGTTCCTGGGGAAAATAAAGACAAATCTTTATATATATATATATATATATATATATATATATATATATATATATATATATATATATATATATATATATATATACATACTGAGATTCTACAAATAATCTATACTCCTTGATTTTGGCTACTTAAACCAGTGCTGGGTTAGTTGACCCCTGGCAACCCTAAAACCACATTGGTGTTATCTGAGCTACTGTGGAGCAGCCAAGTGCAATCATCAAGCCCAGGGTCAGCTATAAGAAGCACAGTACTGTATAATACTCTATATACAAAAGGAATCAGCTGATTACAGATGGGAAGAAACCTATAGCTTGTGGCAATCTGATATAAAAGATATGCATTGGCTTGTTTGTAAAGTTGTGGCTTCTTTTCTTTTTTTTAAGATGTTGTTTCCATAACCAATATTAATAAAAGCTCATGGGTAGGGTAAAGACCCCGAAATCTTTGCTTTATTTTGTGATTTTACAATTAGTCAATGCCCTTGATTTTGGCTAGTTGACTCCTGGCTACCCTAGAACCACATTAGTGGCATCTGATCTACTGTGGAGCAGCCAGGTGCAAACATCAACCCATGCAAGGGTCAGCCAGAAGAAGCAGAGTACTGTATAGTACAATATACATAACAGGTCAAAATATTACCAGTTAGAGTTAGTCCAGAAGGCTATCTGCTTTATCTATCTATCTATCTATCTATCTATCTATCTATCTATCTATCTATCTATCTATCTATCTATCTATCTATCTATCTATCTATCTAATGGATAGTGTAAAAAGCTGTGGCCCTTTTCTTCTTTTTTTAGAACTAGCCCAGAAGGCTGTCTGCTTATGATATTATTAAACAATCTATCTATCTATCTATCTATCTATCTATCTATCTATCTATCTATCTATCTATCTATCTATCTATCTATCTATCTATCTATCTATCTATCTATCTATTTTATGGCTAGTGTGAAAAGCTGAGGCCGGTTTCTTCTTTTGATATTATTAAACTATATATATGTATATATATATATATATATATATATATATATATATATATATATATATATATATATATATATATATATTAAAACATTCCTGGAGAGGGAAATAATCAAACCTTCATTGCTATTGTACAAATATTTTCTGGCCCTTGATCATGGCTATCTTAATGAACTTCTGGCAACCCTATAGAACCACATCTGATCCACTGTGGAGCAGCCAGGTGCAATCATGGAACCATGACAAGGGTCAGAGTGCTTTATAGTGCTATGTACAAAATATGTCAAGTGATTACAGATGGAATGATTGTGGCAATCTCTCATCTAAAAAAAAATAAAAAATTGCCATGGCTAGTTTTAAAGCTGAGGCCTATCTTCTTTTTTAGGGCTTGCCCGAAAAAAAAAAAAAAAAAAAAAAAAAAAAAAAAAAAAGTTGTCTTTCTATGATATTACTAAAAAAAGTATAATATATATATATATATAATATATATAATTATTATTATTATTATTATTATTATTATTATTATTATTAATAAACATTGCAGGAGAGGGAGAGAGGGAAATAAAAACAAAACAAACTTTTATTTTGTTGTTGGAAAACATCTGCCCCTTGATCATGGCTATCTTCAGTGGTCTTTTGTGAATGGACCCCTGGCCACCCTATAGAGCCACAATCCTGGCAGGACAGCCAGTGTGGATCAGAGGGAGCAGCCAGGCGCACCTATTAAGGCAATAAATGACTGTGAATAGTCCTGTACATCACACATCACTTGTCTACAGTATAAAGCTGAATAAAACATATACATTGCTGCAACCTCCTTCATAAATCATTGACAATAAGTAGACATCCCCACCGAATATTACCTTGAAACCGGCTGAAGTACAAGTACAAAACACAAGAAAAGTAACAGAGGGATAAGGCTTTGCATGCAGATCACAACACAATAATGTCGCCTAACACAACACACACAATATCGCTCCAGCGCCGTCGCGTAGTCCGAGCAGTCCAGTAAATGAAATAGGTCATGTGCTCTGCCATGGCAAACCTTTGCCCGGTGATCGTGTCTGGAGAGGAATTAAGGTGGCACAGATTAGCATCTCCTCTTCACCTCCACAGTCCCTGACACCCACTAGAAAAAAAAGAATAATCTTGTAATAAAGATCTTTCTCCGGGCAGCAAATCCAGATCAGGTTTGTCGTCCTTCCTCTGTGTGTGTCTCCCTCCTCCTGTAGATGTGTTTTTTTTTTTTTCCTTCCTGTGTCCTGATCCTCCCCTCCCCATATCTGAATCAGATCCTCTGTCTCTAGTCTTCTTCTTTTTAATAGCTGCATACATACTTGCATGAGATCAAGTCTGCATGGGGGTGTGTGGGAGAGAAAGACTGAAAAAAAAAAAAAAAAGCTGATATCAGGAAAGCAAGGACAGCCCCAACAGGACTTCACGTAACTAATAATCAGCGCTGTCTCTGTGTCTTGTGCCAGTCACTTTGTGTTTCTGGCAGACTAAAGAGACATTGGGGCTGTCATCCTGATTTTTTTTTTTTTGTGTTGACCTTGTTCCTCGCTTGCAGCCATCAGAAGGGGTTCTCCAAGTGAATGGTGCCACTCTGCCACATCTTCAAGTGCCCCTGCATTGCTTCTTAGCCAAGAGTTGCATGAAACAGTCCCAATAGAAGACAGATTGTGAGCTCTGCTGCCACCTCTCCACTCTGCTCAACACCTAGCCTCATCTACAAGGCAATAAGGAAGAGAATAGGACAGCACATATCTACACAGCTGCCTGGGAGACAGAAAGGAGAGGAGAAAAAAGGGAAAAAAAAGGGAAGACAAACGTAACCAACCTGGAGTCTTTACTTATGATCCATGGGCAAGGCTTTAGCCCATCCCAGGCTACCTACAGACAGACATTAAGCAGTAAGTAGCTAACACAAGACTGTCTCATGACTCTTTTTAACTCTATTTTGTGACCTCTGTGTTTCTTTACAGTTGTAAAAGTGTGCACTGAGCATCCTAGCCCCCCCTTCTTGAATGCAGTGTTATTGCTGTGTAATGAAGCAAGCTATGTGTGTATATATATAAATATACATACACTTATTTTTTTTACTACTTGGAAGTCGCTCTTAAAGTTTATGGCAGTTTCTTTTCTATAACTTGTGAACAATTCTGGTCATTCTGCAGCATAACACTTCAACCTTGCCCAGCTACAGGCTCTGGGGTCACTGCATGGACTTATATTCATATTGTCTGCCATAGGTAACTTGTATAGACTTGTATAGACCTATTTACATTCAGTTGTTTTTTCAGATAATTCTGTAGATTAAGCATAGGCCTTAGCAATAAATATAAAGAGCATGTTGGCATTGTGCAAAAGAGGGTTACTTTTTTAGGCCTAGGCAATCTATTAAGTTAATGTAAGATGTCCTGTATGTCCTGTATGAATGTCCTGTATGAATGTGTACATATATATCTATATATACATATATATATATATCTATATATATATATATATATATATCTACATATATATATATATATATATCTATATATATATATAGATATATATATATATATATATATAGATAGATAGATATATATATATATATATATATATAGATATAGATATATATAGATATATATGTATATATAGATATATAGACAGATAGATAGATTAAAAAAATAGTAAGTTAATGTAAGATGCCCTGTATAACGTGTATAATGTGTGTATATATATATATATATATAGATCTATCTATCTATATATATATATATATATATATATATATATATATATATATATATATACATTATTTATATATAGATCTATATATATATATATATATATATATATATATATATATATATATATATATATATATATATATATATATCTATATCTATATATAATACATTATATATATATATTAAAGGTGCAGCTTTTACACATATACATATATATATATACATTATATATTACATTATATATAATACAATATATATATATATATATATATATATATATATATATATATATATATATAGAGAGAGAGAGAGAGAGATAGATAGATAGATAGATAGATAGATAGATAGATAGATAGATAGATAGATAGATAGATAGATAGATAGATAGATAGATAGACAGATAGATAGATATATAGATATATCTATATATAGATATATATATAGATATATAGATATAGATATATACATATATATTATATATATCTTAATTTGTCCTTATATATATATATTTGCTGCATGGATAGCTAGGTAGATAGGTAGATAGATAGATAGGTCACAGCTAATTATAAGACAAAAGTGAGAAGCTTTAATTATTGTAATTATTTGAGTTATTATTATAGTCATTATTTCACTGTGAATTCTTAAGAGTTGTTTATGGCTAGCAGCAGACAGTTATTTTGCATTAGAGCTACATTTAATATCTACTTTGTATACCCAAAGGAATGTATGAGCTCCAGCAAGCCCTCTCCATATGCTTCTACTTCTTTTCTAACTTCTCCATTTAGACCCCTACTACTGTGATCTGCCCGGACAAGCATTGTCCCCAAACCAGAACAGTATGGAGATGAGAAGCGATAGTCCCAGTCTAAGGGACAGTCCGGACCGTCGAAGCAACAGTCCAGATACTAAAAGTCCTCCTCCAATCAAAGTGGCCAGATTGGAACAAAACGGTAGTCCATTAGGAGCCAGAGGACGACCGAACGGCTTGCTTAGCAAATCCGTAGGAGGTAATATAACATAGTTTTTAATGTATACACAACAAACTGGCAACAACAACACAATGACTTGGAGTGTCAGGGTTCATGTTGACTATGGATTTTCCTCTTTGGTGTTGCATTACAGGAAGTTAGTTTAAGTCTCATGTTCTTTTGTGGCAAGTGGAAGAGTGGGGTGACCCAAGGGTTGGCATGTTGTAGGCACCGTGCCACTATGAGTTGAGTTGTTGGCAGCTATGTGTCACTGTGATCTAAATGTTTCTAGTTATTCCTAGACAGCTTGCAGCTAATTTCTTTTCCTGCTTTCACTTCTTGCCTATGCATTCTGTGAAATGTTCATGAAGTGAGGTTTTGGTAGTTATCATTAATCTACACTGAAGGTGACAATATCCGATTGTACTGATTGCCGTCTCTGTTTAAAGTCAACATACACTAGCTGTAGTTAATGTTTTTAGTAAATTTAGAATTGTATTTTCAAGCTATGCAGCTGAATGGTTGTGGGTTATTGTATTGGATTTGCCATCATCACCTGTCGTTGCATGAATAAGCCCCTTAATTCTGTATGGTGAACTGTATGAAGAGCCCTATTAATATAATTATCAATGAAAATGATCTGAGCCAATATCAATATTTTTTTTGTAATACTTAATCAATAATTTGTGTAAGAGTAAGGTATACTATGGTTTGAAAAAAAAAAGGGGGGCTTTTTTTTGATGTGCTCCAGTTTTACCAATGCATCTAAGTACTACGTTATCAATCTAAGAATACATTTCCGACCTACTCTGTGCTCTTAATGCTTAAAAAAGACTTAAGAAGCCCAATAAAACTGCATTTTCTATAAATACCTGCAATAATTTTTAGAACATAAAAACAGGTTAATTGTGAATATTAAAGTATCAATAGACTGTTTATGAGTGGTAGCTAGTTAAAGACTTAGGCTTTCTCTTTGAATTAAACATTCTAAGCATTAAGGGTGTTTAATTGATATATGTATATATGCTTGCATGTATTTACTATACAATCATACAGTTATATACTTATATGTATATAATTTTATAATGGCATAACCTATTGGTGAACTAGATAAAGGTCAGAAAATCGTTTTTTATATATAAATTATACAGTATATAAATAGTTTGATATGATAAGTACCCATTTATGTTCATTTAAATGAGTGAGGTGAAATCAACCATTTATTATCCTCTGCATTATTAAATGTAAAAGCATAGTTATTAATTAATATGATGTAGGTAGGTACGTACACCTTTTGCACCACAGAAAATACCTTTCTTAGTTTGTCAGTTTTAAACTGTGCAGTCAGTTTCACTTGTACATCTACACAGAGCTCAGTTTACATAGAGAACCCCAAATGCAGCCTTAAATTGAGGACGAGGCGTGTAAATAACCCTGGTGCCAGGAGACGTGATATTTAGGTTAATACTGCTCCGAGTCAGTCGTTTGCCCGCCTTGCAGACGTCCTGGATTGTGCCATGTGGCTCTGCTAATACGAATGACCCCTTGTGCTTGCTCTGACCGTTGCCCTTTAATCATTTGAAAATCATGTATAGATTCATCTGGCCGATAGTGTTTAGTTTTCTAATTAACGTCACAAATCTGCAGACAGACCACACTTTGTGCTTCTGTGATTGTGCAGCACTATGTGGTGACTTAAATCCTGCCGTGTGCTACTGATACTACAGCACAAGAACAGTTAATACAGACATTAGGCTCTGTCCAGAAAACAGTTTCTTTAAGAGGATCACTGAAAACAAGTAGAGATAAACTCTTTTACTCTAAAACTCTTCTACGATAAAATTTATGGTCAGGAAAATTGAAATATTTTTCTGTCTGTTCTAATTTATAAAATATATACAACCGGGTCTCGTAGATTATGGCAGCTATCTGTCTAGTGCTTTGCTGTTCCTGCCAATATCATTACCTTTTTTATTATTTACTTTTTTGTTTATTTTTTGTTATATACACTTTAGATATATAAAATATAGGAAAATATGCAAAAAAATTTAATATAAAACAGCATATATATTTTGAACAAAGTTATTTGATGACTTAGTTATGATATCCTGGATCATGTCTAGGGTGGAACCCTCTGACCTTATGATATGAATGTCTCACGCTTTTTCACTGGTTTACTATCCCATCATTGTAACATGGTTAATTTTTATTGTTTGTGCAATATATATATATATATATATATTTTTTTAAGACTAAACATTTTCTATTATTTTTATGCATAATTATTTTATGTAGAAAAATGCAAATGAGCAAACTGAAGGATGTATGGCCTAGTCTGTTTTGTCAGTAACAAGTAATATGCTGAATTTTTTATATATCTCTAGTCAACCTGTGTTTAGAGATTTACAATCCTATGACTGCAGAGTCTCAGTCTTTCACTCTCTTGTTTCACCTATCATTCTTTACAACTATCATTACCTTTGATAAGTTTATTACACTTCGTACCGATCTACAGATATTGCTGTATGGATAAAATAGATGTGCGAATTTCACGTTATTTTAGTTGTTGCTCTTGTTTAGCAAGGCTAATACCTTTACTCGTTAATTAGCACTGTCCATTTAGGTGTGACTACTGATTTTTACATCTACACTGATAAGCAAGAGGGTAGCCTCACCCCCACTTTATGGAGTAAACACAAAGTTCCATTCAAGGAAGTTGTCATGTTCACTGTAGGATGGCATTACATTTCTGACACTGGATTAGGCCTCTGTGACTTTACACAACTCTTTCAAACATTAACCTGTATTTTTGAAGCTCCAGTAAAGGCTGACACTTTAAGAAGCACACCTTATATTTTATTTTTTAGAGCACGACCTTAAAAGTTGAAATATATTCCCTTGATTTTGAAAGAAGCATGTACTGTAGGAGGCAATGTTTTACTTATTATAAAATATGCAACCTAACCTGTACTGCATGTTTCCATTCTGCTTTTCCGTTGGTTTTGAATGCACTCTTGAGGTATGTCTTTGGACAGAAATACATATTTAATTAAGTGAGAAGGATACTCAATTCTAAAGCAGTTAGGGGCGGACATCTTTGATAATTTAATGTTATTTGATAATTGATTTACTTGTTTGATTTCAGACCAGAAGCTTTTAGTGCATTCAATTTAAAGGCTGTAATGATTATCAGTGGTCTATTTTGTGGAATCTAATTCAGTATTTTGTATACTTTTATTTGTATATAGCTATGGTATAGGGGAAAAGCTTTTTTTATACCCCTCTTAGTTTTCTTTTGTTCAAAAAATAAAAAGCCCTCTCTTGGGGCCTTTCAAAACTCCATTACACCAAATAAAATTAATTGGATTTTGTTTTTTTCAGTGTTTTTACTGTTTGGAAAATTCATATTTTTAAATGAAATATTTTTAAGGTATCCTCACTTTTGCCGAATAATTAACGCTTTTTTAACCCTCGGGGGAATCCCTTTTGCCAATAATAAAATTTTACAAAAATATTATAAAAATAATGTTGATGAAAGTTGTTTTATATACAGCATATTTTCTTTTACTTTTGGTGTATGAAGCTGGACTGGCAAAATCGGCTGTGTTTGGTTTTTCGAAGGACAGTGTACAGACATGTAGTGAGGCTAAACTGGTTGCCTAAACAAGTAGATGTTATACATTATGTACGATCAATGAAATGATTTGTCTTGCATCGGTGACTAGTATTAAGTTGCCATACCAGAGAAAGAAAAGGGAAACTTGACTTACAATAAAAACAACACAAAAAAGTTTGCAATTTATTCATGAGCCTTGACAATGCAGCCATGTGTTAAAGTGGACTTTAACCCAGTTTACTAAGTGGTCTAGTGGTGAATGCAGATTTTTTTTTTTTGATGAGAATTCAGCCACAACCTGGACATGATTATAACCACCAGACAGCTACAGACGGCTCAGTTAGGCGCTGTGCCTACTGAATACAACTTGGGCTTCCAACCTAAAGCTGATGTATACCCTCTTTTCCCATCTTGTGTTTATAGTATAAGTATGGTGTGTCTAGGAAAACAGTACTGGTTAGCCAACCATAAATCTTTTGCTGAATTGAAAGGTGCCTTCCTACAGTGTCAGTCTTAACTCATTTTTAAGACAAGTTGACGGCCAATTGGGAAGAGATGAATGATATATATATATTTTTTTCAAACAACTGATGATTTTTTTTGCGTTTATCACCAAACCTTTATTGGACTCTAGCACTCAAAGTAGGCATTGACAGTCTTTATATTATATAATATATTATATATTATATCGATAATTTCCATGGCATTGCTTTACTTAGCTGTATGCATTAATGATTTATATAGAACTGGGAGGTCCAAATAAAGATTAGATATTCTCAGCGTGAAAAATCACAAAAACCTTATTATACTTAGGTCAACAATCATGTTAGAACATGCTTATTTAAATATGCTTATTAGTAGTTACACAGGTAATTAGCATTCTTCTATAAAAGATATATCAGAGATGAAAGTTGTTATTTACATTATTATTATTATTATTATTATTATTATTATTATACAGGATTTATATAGCACCAACAGTTTGCGCAGCACTTTACAACATGAGGGCAGACAGTTACAATACAATTCAATACATAAAACATTTATAAAAATTATAAAAAATTATAAAAAGTAGCTTAATGTGCATTTAATAGCTAGATAAAAATTGAAGGCAATAGATACAAATATGTGAACATTTTTTATTATTCCCATATAATTAACCCAGCCATTTTGTAATATGTGTTTGGGTGCATACATTTCACTATGTCTGTATGACCAACCTGCATATAGCCTGAACTGGTCTTCTAAGGATTAGGCAATGACTGAAAACACCTGCAGTCAGTGCAAAAGGTTGCACCTGGAGGACGGCTGGGACCAAGAGTGACTTGTAAAGTGTGCTTGGAGTATAAATTCAGTCAGATACTGAAGGGATGACTGTGGGGATGTAGGGACAAAATTGTAAAGTGTTATAGGGACAAAATCGTTAAAGTGTTCACCAGAGGGATGAGTTGCTATATAGTTTGAATATGTACCTGTTGATAAGAATTCTAAGTCATGCAGTACCTCACTAATTAGACAAACAGATTTATGCAATAAAGAGGCCTTATTCTTACGTACTAATTCTCCATTGTAGTAAATCAGAATCTATCTTGTTTTGGGCTGATTTTAGCAACGTGAATTCTGATTAGTTGTTATCAGCTATTAGCTGCAAAGAATAAAAACTCTTTATAGAACTATATATATAGATTTATAGAAGACTCAAAGTACATTTTTTTACTAATTTTCTGGGGTCAGGATTGTGGGGTCACAGTTCAATAAGCATTCCACTTCAGGTGAAGCCATGTTGAATAGCTTTTGAACATCCTAAGCACAGAGCAGTGTCAAGTGCTCAGCTCATAAGAACTTCTATGCTGCCGATAGACAACTCTGATCTTCACTACTGATCACCCAGCAATTCAATTATTACACTGAAAAAATAAAAGCAGATTTTATAGTCAGACCGGGGATATTACATAAATACAGCTTCTTGGGCTCTTTAAGTAAATACTTGCTAACCTGGCTAAAAAACTATTTTTAGAACATCATCCCAGTGTGACTGGAAAACATAGGGACAAAAATGATAACATTTATTATATTATATACGGAAAGGTTTTGTGGATTGTGTTTTGGGGATTTTGTATCATTTTTCTGTTCAGAAATACAACTTCGTAGTACTAATGCATGCAGCAATGACACAGGAGGACAATGAATGGCCTACATACTAATGCAGTTTACCATACTGGCCTACCAAATAGGGCATTTTTACTGTGGTATAGCAAACCGGTACTCTTGCGCCCTTCAGCTTCAGTTCAATTTTTTTCAAAATTTTCCCCTTATTGATTAATTTATGAATATATATTCTTCAGACAAAAATAAAAATGATAGATTTAATAAATAGCCTCTTGAAAGTTTTATAACCTCTTCCACATATGCTAGTATTAACAATGTTTTAAGCTCTACTTCTCCATAAGTTCCAAAAAACGGTACTCATAAAGAATGGGTGCTACCTAGTTCTGTTTTGCACATTCAAACATTAGCAATATATAAGGTTTTTATTACAAGCCAATATTTTGTTTTTACCTTTTTGGTCTACATACATTACATTGAAATATATTAATTTGCTCAAATAGATAGATAAGGTCAGGCCCTTACATCATCCTTCTTCCAACTGCATTTATCACGTTTCTTTATTAGGGCATATGTGCTTTAACTACATCTACTTAATATGTCTTGTATCTGTGTTATCCCTTGGTACTATACTTTTTAATTGTGCAGTTTTGTACAATTCCATTTATATATATGTATTTATTGTTCCTATGGTAATTATTACCTCAATTCAAGTTTACCTGCAGTGACAAAGTGTAGAATTAAAAAATGTTGCACACTTTTTTTAAGCAAAATTATCAAAGTTTTGTCATTGATTGTTAGCCTATATAGCGATTGTACATATCAAAACTTATATGAGTGCCATTTAACCTTTTTTTAAGAGCCCCATTGGATAGATAGATAGATAGATAGATAGATAGATAGATAGATAGATAGATAGATAGACTTGTATATAATATGTTGTCAGATGTATGTAGGTATTGCTATATTTAGTAGATTCGTATACCCACAGTATATTTTGCGTATGTTCTAATTGATAGCCAACAATAATGAATGAGGTATCACTGAAAATAACTGGAATTTACAAAATACAATAAACTTGCAATCATTTGGGGTTTTTTGTTACTTTTATTGAAAGTTTACATAATAGTAGATACTGTTTACTGAACAAAGTGAATGTTCACCAAGCTTAGTAAAAAAGGTAAAGCTTTGTCCTCTAATGTGCGAAGGCAATATAACAAAGTTATTTTTTCCCTGCACATAATTGGATGACAGAAGTGAACACTGCATCACCTTATTTACTAAACTAAGAGAGCATTCCTCTTTCAAAGTGAACAATCTTCACTAGATTAACCTCATGATGTGTTGACAACCAATTCTGGTTAAAGAAGGGTTACCGTATACAATGTAATATGTTTTACAGGGCCTGCCATAGGAAAAAGGTGATGCTCCACTGGAAAGATGTTTTGTAGATTTGTGTCCACAGCAAGAGTTGAAAGCTATGTCAGCTAACTCCATTTTCACCCATCCCTAAAGACTTCTTGTTGGAATATCACATGTGCCTATTATATGCGTGTCCAATGTAATTGTGGCACATAACTGGTTGCAAGTAGAGGGAATTAGAAATTCAGATTAGAATTTCTAACCATGGTTCCTGCACACATTTTAACTAGCTAGACCATATCTCATACATATGTTTATTTTTCTATACATTTTTATATTAATGGTCTTTCATATAGTTGAAAACGTACGGTATAGTTATGTTAGGAATCCATCTATATCGGAATATACAAATGCTGCCTAATGTAACGTGTCTTATAATAAAGATACCTAAAATTACATTTTAAGTTTCGTCTAGGTAAAAAATACCATTATTTTAATTTGTTTTTGTGAATTTTTTGACAAATTTTAGAATTTATTTTATTCTAAGCTTGGAAACAAATACAATTTCCCATTGGCTAACATGGACAAATATTTAAAGAAGAACTTGTGAAGAAAAAAGCACAATGAGGAATACATCTACACGTTTGTCTTTAAGGATTATAACATAAAGTTAGGTCATTCCCAGGGCGAACTAAAACATTTTTACTTTTTGTAAAACACTTTTGTGAGGGTGTACTTGGAAGTAAAATGTGTTTATCATAACAGAGAAATGACCAATTATTCTTAACATTTAGCGAGCCCCAGTTTAAAAATGGGTCAGTGTACGTTGGGCTTTGATATATTTGCACACTGTGTGTGTATATGTTCATGTAGACCTATCCGCACGTCATTTAGAAAAGCTCCTTGATGGTTTGGAAAACTCCATGCAACTTTATATGATATTCAGCCTTCCAAATAAATGTCATTGGCTTTTATGAATAAAGTACTTATCTGCTATAAAAGCTTAATCTATATACATTTGCATCTTTTTATTCTAAAATTTTCAATGTGTAGCATATCAATGGGGTCCTCTTTTCTTCATGACAATCCATGCTGTAATTATACAAAGTGTCACTTAGATTTATAACCCAGTTGTTATAATGTGGGTCCAAAATGGCACCCTTGGCAATTTTGTACCATAAGCAAGTTTGAGCAATAATAAGTAAGAAAATGGGGATCAAATGTGCATTTATATTAATATAATGTGTCATTGTAATAACTCGCGTGTATTACTGCTTATTCCAAGGCTATTACAGGCCAAAAATATAATGAAAAATGATTAATCTGTCATAGATTTGATCATTTCAAAGTATCTTTTGCTCAAACACAATCATTTAACGCAAAAGTTAAAAGATCAATTTGTTCCAATTTCACTAGAATTTTCTACTTGGGCCATTCATCCCTTTTTGATGAAACAAATCATTGATTGATTGAAATGACCATTTAAGGAAATAGATTTCTGAAAGACATGATTCTTTAACCACTTCAGCCCCGGAAGGATTTACCCCCTCAATGACCAGGCCATATTTTGCGATACGGCAATGCATTACTTTAACTGACAACTGCGTGGTCGACCACAAACAAAATTTACCTGCTTTTTTTCCCACAAATAGAACTTTCTTTTGGTGGTATTTGATCACCTCTGCGGTTTTTATTTTTTGCGCTATAAACAAAAAAAGACCAATATTTTTTACTTTTTGCTATAATACATATCCCCCCAAAAAAGAATAAAAAAAAAAATATATATATATATATATATATATATATATATATATATATATATATATATATATAAAAACAAACGTATTCATCAGTTTAGGCCAATATGTATTTTTCTACATATTTTTGGTAAAAAAAAAAAAAATATGCGTATATTGATTGGTTTGCATAAAAGTTATAGCGTCTACAAAATAGGGGATAATTTATGGCATTTTAATTATTATTTTATTTTATTTTTTTTACTAGTAAAGGCAGCGATCAGCGATTTTTAGCAGGACTGCAACATTGCAGCGGACAAATCCGACACCTAACTGACATTTTTGACACTTTTTGGGAACCAGTAACATTAATACATCAGTGCTAAAAATATGCACTGAGATTGTACTAATGACAATGGCAGGGAAGGGGTTAACATCAGGGGCGATCAAGGGGTTAAATGCGTTCCCTTTTTGTGATTACTAACTGTATGGGGGACTGTGTGACTGGTGAAACACACAGATCCGTCTTCCAGCTCAGCAGGAAGACAGATCTCAGTGTCAACCCCTGACAGAACAGAGATCTGCCTTGTTTACTTTGGCAGATCCCCGTTCTGTCTCTGTGGGGAACGATCGCGAGCGGCCAGCGGACATCGAGTCCGCCGGACCCGCTGATTGGCTCCTCCGCTGGCCAATTGGAATGCTAGTGCACGAATCGCCGTACTGGTGTGGCAATTTGCGCAGCCGAGACACCTTGGCAGTACATCTGTGGTGGTGATTGGCAAGTAGGTAATAAAAAATGTTGCAATAAAAGATTGTATCATTAAAAGTCTTTTTTTTGTGCTGCCTAATTTAAAGGTTCCTGCAATTTAAAAGTTGTTTTCTGAGCTTCTTGTTTTTCTAATTGATGATTCTTGAACTCATAGGGTAGACCTTAAATATATGAAGTTAGTTATATTCTAATTCTATGATATTCTTTTTTGTAAGTGATGATGAAAGATGTCCATATCTTTGCAATAAATACCCAGGGACTATTAGGGATGCAAGTTCGAATCCCAGCTTTTTTGTGTATCGAACCTCATGAGCAATATAAATTATCCAGAGTCCTGTAACTTTTTCATCATGCTGGTAGATATATGCAAAAAATGCTAAAGTTTGTTTGAAATTTTTTTCATTTGGTACCTTTCATTGGTTTACACTCTCATTACCTGATTATTGTGTTACAGATAGTGTAGCAGATAGTTGGTGAAGGTTTACCCCCATCTTTGTAAAGTTGTCTTTGCTTCAAAAATATGTGTACTGGTGTTCCCAGGCTCCTTCTGCTATGTTGATCCTCCAACTTCACTACATAGTAAGTTACTGACTCAGAACTGATGTACAGGATGGGAGTTCCAATATCACTGGGTGTGTAACTGCTCTAGATCTGCCCCATACTAAATACTGATGGCAAAGGGCAACATGATAGCCTGACTGTGATCTGAAAATGGCAGCAGAAGCATTTCTCTTATGACAGTTCCCCTTGAAATCACTGTCTGATTGCAGCCTGAAACTTTCTTATATTATAAGAAATGTGTATCAAATCATTGTAATCACTGATCAGTTAAATGATTTACATGTGACATACAAGTTAATGTTAAATAATTAAATTAGAGAACCTCGTGATAGTATTTTTGTGTCAGTATAAGTAGCCTCATTGGCTAAGTTGCATGTTAATGTGCACGGTGCTCAGTCATGCTTAAATGTAATGCCAAAATCTCCAAGTACGCCAGCCAGTATTTTAGTTTTTATACATTATGATTATGATTAACATTTGTGTTACTCCATAAACTTACAAATATGGGTCAGCAACACAAATTACAAGATCATCCAACAATTTCTAAATTCTATAACTTCATCTATTTAGTGACTTCCCGACAACAGCTCTGTTGGCAAAAAAGAAATGGTTATTGGTTTTGACTAGTGCCGCCAAAAAGCTTAGTCTTAAATGGAACCTTCTTTTTAAGTGTGCTGTAAAGAAATATACTAAGTGTGTTCTTTATGGACCTATGTAATCCTCTTATTCTTTATATACAAGAAGATAAAGCGTGATTTACTAAATAGCGCAAGTTTTATAGAAGCCTTGTGAATATGCATAACAATCAAACAGGCCAAAAAGGAAATGTATATTCTGTATGTTCCCCTAAGGCTAGACATACATGCAGCCCCTTGTTCAGTTGTTCCACAGGCTGAACTAGAGTCATCAGTTGATTTCCCTGTCCAAGCTAAACAGTGTGGATGGAGGAATCCCTACCTGCTGCTTATTGTATGCAGACAATCACAGCACTGCCAGCTGCTTGAATACCTGAACACTGACTGTATCTATTAGGATGCATTCTCTATTAGGCCAACAGTTTTCAAACCAGCTCCTTCAATTTTGAAATTGACTTTTGTCGAGCTTGGCAGTGCTGATAGGGCCATCAATGGTTTGAATTTCAGCCAATTCTGCAGGAATCAACTGACATTCCAACCATTAATGGCCAGGCTAACTGTAATAACAATTATACAGGGCCGGGGGTTAAACTAGGCACCATATCCCACCAAGTTATAGTATTGAAACAATCAATTCTTATATATTTATAGGACTTTTTAGGTGCTAAGTTAACATATGAATATCATAGATTTTAACATACTTAAACCGTTTTTATTACTCTTAAGACTTAACATCATGTAAAAGAAAAAAGTCCATGCAATTATGTGTATCATATGTTTCAATATATCACATATAATCTCAAAGACCCACTGCCCAACTAAAATATCTTTACAATCATGTACAAATGTGCTTTAACACTCAAGGATAACACTCACTGTGTTTCCAAATTCATACATCTTCTCCATTAGGAGAAATTGGATGTGTATCTACAATAATATATTAAAAATGACTATAATAACATATATTAATTATTTTCAAGTTAAGACATACCATGTGTCACAAAACATTCAACCAGCCATGTGTAATGTACCAAGGACTCACTTCTATACAGGAAGAGACTGTAGGGAAAAACTGTAAAGCGACTGGTGTCTCTGGTCTGGCAGGAACATTATGACCTTTAGTAAATTGTCCCAAAATGCTATTCTTAATGTCTTGTAAATCTGACAGGGCTGTACTGAACAATTGATTTTGGATGCATCTCGGAGATGAGCTGTTTTATTAAATTTTTAACTCTTCTGGCTAATGGGGATTTTAGGGTAATCATAGGCAATAATATAGCATAACATTGCATAGGTTACCAAGAATTACCTAAAGATATTTTAGGAGACCAGGATGGTCCCTTACTTTCATAGTCACTGCACAGTATCGTAATGTCTATAGAATGTTCGCTCAATCTTGCCTTTTTACTAATAGATTAGAAACTGCTTAATTGTCTCTGGGTGCTAACTGATCATAGTAAATGTCTCCTACCCATGTTTTCTTGGGGTGGGGGCAAGAGAGAAGATTGACTAGCCTAGAATTGTCTACACTGATTGTTATTGTTTTCTTAGTGAGAGCCCTGTGATAGAATTCTGTAAAGTTCTCTTCCCTCCCTCTCTATGGGCTCGAATAAGCACATTTATCCACTGTGAACATTTGTGCATGTAGTAGTCCTTCAGTTGAAAGATTATATGGCTACTGCATCTTTCACGATTCGGCAATTGAATCATTAATGTCTGTAGCTATCCTACGTATACAACTATGCTTTTCTATGTTAATTTTGGGGAAAAAGATTATTTGGTGATTGGAACCTATGCTAACATCCAAATGCTATTTCATACCAAATGGTACCTTTTGAATTGCCCTAGTTTTATGTACCAGGATTTTGGTCTCATGTCCAATTCTTGCTCTTCTTTCTTGTTTGAAAAAGTGTTTGAAGGGAACATTTTTTCACAACTAAAGCTACCATTGATATTTCTTATTAAATCACACCCTTAGTGCATTTTTTTGCAAGACAAAAAATCCAAAAAATGTCAGCAGAACAGAAGGTGAAGATAAATCTTCCAAGGGAGACACCTGTTTTGGTAACAACTCTCTAAAACCTGGCCATAAATTGCTCTGATTTTTTAATTCAGCCAGTGGTTGGACTTTCCTGCCTGCATGCACCGATCGAATGAAAATACACCAACAAGGCCTTTCATGAAAAGTCGATCAATAGATTGACCTCTTGTGATGGGGAATGGCCACACCTGGATCAAAAATCAAATGGCTGAATTTTGATCCATGTATGGCCAGCATTAGAAAGGAACTCCCCCCACCCCCACTTACTTTTGTTTCTGTGGGGCAGGAATTGAAGGAAAATCTACCCAACAGTACACAGGAAATAAAATAAACTGACGGCAGGTTAAACCCCTCCCTACTGTATTAAAAAAAAAAATATTCACTATACTAATAGGGCTTATTTAATAAGTTCTTGTAAAGAGCAATCAGCAAAGTACAGTAACCAATAGCAAGCAATCCTATTTTTTAGTATAATAATGTAAATTGATGCCTATTGGTTGCTGTGGACTATTGGACTTTGCACATAATTCTTTGTCTTTAAAAAATACCATTTATATATAAGGAGGATATGGAGAGGTGATCATATTGGAAATATATCTTTATATTTTTTAAATCTGGTAAATGGACCAGAATCATTTGCTGTTGAAAATTGTCTGGCAACTGCAATAGCAAGGCGTTAGGCAGCTTCCTGGCAGTGGACAGGTTAAATTGTCCTAATAACCAGGCAGTATTTAGTAAAATCAAAAGTGCTTTGGTGCTGACAGCTTTATATCCCTACTGGGTAATATTCGCTTACTTGAATTGGCAAGGTCTTTCTGCTAGTAATTTACTCCATAAGAATTCAGCATAAAGGCAGATGATTGATGACTGCAAATGCCTATTTATGAAATTGTTGATTAGAACTTGTAAATCCACAGGGAGTAATTGTAGTTTCTTTTTTTTTTTTTTCCTTTGCTCGGACTGTATTGTAAATAGAAAGCTTTCACAGATCTTGTGATTTTTGTTTCGTGAGCTATAGGACTGGTATACAGGCTTGCGTTGTTTTAGCTGTTTCTTTATGCTACTGTATCTGGGCTTCAGAAAAATGTAAAACCTGTTAAACATTTGCTGGCTCTGAAAATATTTGTACAGGATATTCACAGAACAACATTGTTGTCATACATATAATTGGCTGCTTTTATTAGAAATGAAAAAAAAAAAATGATTGTGTTAATCAAAGTGAGATGTGCTCCAGGGGATGTGCACATAGTTCCTGTAAGTAAATGTTACATTGACAGCAGACTGACAGTTCTCCATAAACTACTGCAGAACAACACAGAGCGGTATGGGGTGATTTATTTAAACCCACATTTTTTACCCAGTGAACCTGCTTTGACTTTCAACGTGCAATTATGTGCAAAGAGATTTAAAAAAAACAAAAGGATATCCTTTGCACATTATTGGATATTAGAAGTAAATACAGCTTCTTTAAGCTTATTTAAAAATGTATGAGATACTAGAACATAAAAAGACCACACGACTTAAATATTTGTCAACCCTAACCAAATGTCATTTAGTTTGCTAAAGCACTGTTAAAATAAGTGCCATTTTGTTTTTTAATATAATTTTTTAAAAATCATTATTTAATTGCCGACCGTAGATATACGGTGACAAAGTGGCACAGCTGCGCTGGATCACGTACCAAGCACACTTCCGGGTCTGGGTTGCGCGTGCGCGCCGTCGGTGGCTCGCTTCCGCTGTGATTACACAGCAGGAGCCCAGCGGCAGGTACCGTGGACTCGATGTCTGCCGGCACCCGCCGATTGTTCAGTACACAGGCAGAATGACAATCTACCTATGGAAAGAAGGCAGATTTCCATTCTGTCAGTAGGTAAGGCATTGATCCTGTGTTCCTGCAAAGCAGGGACATGGATCTATGCCTTCCCTTAGGAAAAGCACCTCCCCCACAGTACACAAACACTGGCTAGGAACACATTTAAAGTGGAGTTAGAGCCTGGGTGAAAAAAATAAATAAAAGACAGCAGCTAAAAATGCTGTAGCTGCTGACTTTTAATATAAGGACACTTACCTGTCGGGGGTTCTCGCGATGTTGGCACCCAAAGGCGACCGGTCCATTGGCTGTGGGTGCAGGCGCCGGCATCCTTACTAAGGAAGACAGGAAGTTGCAGCTTCACAGCCTGTTTGCAACTGAGCATGCGCGAGTCACGCTGCACCTTTTGAATGGTCCCTTGTCTTCTGGGACACACACAGGTGCCAGAAGGCAATGGGGTGGAAGGAGGAGGGCACAACAAAATCACGGAAGTTATGTTCCTCGCCGTGGCAACATGGGGCGGAAGTCCCAAAGAAAACATACCAAAAAGGTATGAAAAAGAAAAACAAAATATCCAAAAACGAGGGGGGGTGAGGTGTTCTTTTGTTTCAAACTGAGTTAAATTTTTGCCTGAAACTCTGCTTTAACCCTTTGATTGCTCCTGATGTTAACCTATTTCCAGCCAGTGTCATTAGTACAGTGACAGTGCATATTTTTTAGCATTGATCACTGTATTAGTGTCACTGCTCCCCAAAAAGTGTCAGTATCCACTTTGCTGCAATATCGCAGTCCCGCTATAAGTCTCTGATCCTCGCCGGTACTAGTAAAATCATAAATAAATAATTAAAAATATCCGATAGTTTGTGAACGCTATAACTTTTCCGCAAACCAATCAATATATGCTTATTGATTTTTTTTTACAAAAAATATGTAGCAGAATACATATTTGGCCTAAACTGATGAAGAAATTTGGTTTTCTTTTTTCATTTTTTTTTATTGGATTTGTTTTATAGCAGAAAGAAAAAAAATATATTTTTTTTTCAAAATTGTCAGTCTTTTTTTTGTTTATAGTGCAAAGAATAAAAAACACAGAGGGGATCAAACACCACCAAGAGAAAACTCTGTTTGTGGGGAAAAAAGGACATCAATTTTATTTGGGTACAGCATCGCATGACCGCGCAATTGTCTGTTAAAGTAACACAGTGCCGTATTGCAAAAAATGGCCTGGTCATGAAGGTGGGGAAATTTTCCGGAGGAAAAACAAAAGTTTTTATCTTTTGTTAACCGTTGGATATCTTCAGCAGGTTAGACTTCCTGTCTACATACATGTACCCAGCTATGGCTGCTTTGCTTTTCACAGGGCGAGTTTCCTGCTGATGACAACAGTGGGGAATGCCTGCATGTGATGTGTTGAAATGACTACTTGTTGTCTTCATCGGAAGCCGATATAACAGAGTGGCAAAGTTGCAATTTTAAAAACATTAAAAGGTAACTTTGAAAATCCAATAACTTGTTAGGCTTTATATATAATATACCATATATATATATATATATTTTTTTTTTATGTTTAGATGAAAGTTACCGCAGACATCACACTGTGGTTGGATGTGTAAGCGCAATCCGACTTCTGAAAAATCTTTCTGCCAAAAGATTTTTCCATAATAATAACCCACGTTGGGCTGGGCAAAGATCATCTCTGTAGGCCCTAAGTAAGTCCATAAATAATTTGATGTCTCTCCTCTTGGGTATTTGAACATGAGCAGTATTTGATATCCTGTTTATCCCCTTGGTTGATTGTGGGTTCTCTTAATGCAGATTTATAATCAGTCTGTCACAGCAGATAAAAGTTTTTAGCATTTATTTTGGACAGATTTTTATAAAATTCTCAAACCATATGCTTCTGCTGTTTTAGCATTGTTCTAAAAAGCACTTATTATACCCAAGTATTTCTAGAGTTGTATGTTTTGAAAGTTAAAGTGTATGTCAAGGCAAAACAATATTTATTTTTCCTACATATCTGTAATATGTGTACATTTCCCCTTGACACACTCTGCAAGTACAGAAAAATAACTGACGACGTTCCAGGAATGTAGTGTGTTCCTACCTTCCTCTTTGAAGTGACAACTGATAGGGTTGATTTACAAAAACTGGAGAGTCCAAAATCTGGTGCAGCTGTGCATGGTAGCCAATCAGCTTCTAACTTCAACTTGTTCAATTAAGCTTTGGCAATAAAACCTGGAAGCTGATTGGTATCTATGCAGAGATGCTCCTGATTTTGCACTTTTAGTAAATAAACCCCAGTGTATGTGTAGCTCCTAATTTCTGAGCTGGTGTTGTTAGCCCTTCTTACTTCATTACCAATGGATTACGAAGAACACAGACCTATTTTCATCTCCTCCCATGCTCATCTCCATACCTCCTCTATGCACACAGGCAGAGAGCACAGGAAGTTATAAGCTCACAAGATTTCTGGCAAAATCAACACATTTTTTGCACTTATCGAACATCTATAACAAAACATTTACAATTGTATATTTGACAAATCAAAAGGTAATAAATAAGAGAAGTTGATTGTTGGGGTTTACATATACTTCAAAGCGGTTGTATACCCGCTGTTTTTTTTTTTTCTACACCTGCAAGGGAAAAGGCATAATGAGCTAGTATGCACCGCATACTAGCTCATTATGAGATACTTACCTTAGAACGAGGCACCAGCATATCACACAGTCCACGCCAAGGGAGCTGACATTTCCCCTGGGCGTGTCTTCCGGGTATCGCGGCTCCGGCGCTGTGAGTGGCCGGGGTCGCGATGTCGTCACTCCTGCGCATGCGCGCGGGAGACTTCTGTCCGGCAAGCTCCGGAGTTTGCCGGGCTGTCTGCCGAGAATCCCCTGTGCGCATGCGCCGCTGCAGTCAGTGGCTCATTGCGAGGGGAATATCTCCTAAACCGTACAGGTTTAGGAGATATTTTTTTTACCTACAGGTAAGCCTTATTCTAGGCTTACCTGTAGGTAAAAGTAAAAAAAAAAGGTATACAACCACTTTAAGTATTATGCTTTTTTTCCTTCTCTATACTTTGTCATGACTTTAGAAACATTAGTGATTTACCATGCTCTATGCTGGAAAAAAATGAACTGTGATATTCAATAAAGAATATTTAAAATTATGAGTTATTTAGCATTTAATGTATAATAATATGTTTCATGTATTTTTGACTGTAACTGTTGATGGTTGGCAGATTTATTGTTATGCCTCATTCTGAGTAAACCCTGGTAGGGTGTATGATAGGTCTTCTACAGTGACAGTTATTCTTTCTGGTGTCTACAGACCAATATAAAGGAAAAGTTCTGTATAATACTGATGAAAATATTGGTATTGTCCCCTTGTAGCGAGAAAATGTCATGATCATGATAAGAGTTCATCCTGTGCTGGTTTAAAACATGGGATCATGGGGATCTGCCTCAACATTTCTTTTGACTTAAGCCCCATACACACTATCAGATTTTCTGCTGATTTTTTCCTTCAGATTTACCAAAACCCATATAATATGAGGACAAACCTTAGGAGTTTCAATTTGTATGCAATCAGGCAGGCCCTTGCACTACATGGTTTTGGTAAATCTGAAGACAAAAATCAGCAGAAAATCTGATAGTGTGTATGGGGCTTTAGACAAAGCTTAGATGCTATGTCAGGACTGTGCAGGAAGCATTCCATTTTCTACGGAGAAAAGAAAGGAAGCATGCCAGAAATTGCAGATTTTTTTCAACATGCTGAAGATTTCTCAAAGCGCAACTAAACTTTCTCAGTCAACTATTTTTATGCTGCTAGTATTAGTAGATAGGAAAGTATATTATAAATAAATTATAAATTTCAGGAGTCTTCATGGACATTTTTTTTGTCTCATCTGGAGAAAGAGCTTTCTCAGCTAAGCTCACCCTCCTGCTCACATGCCTGAGCTAAGAGCAGATTGATTCTAGGCAGTAAATGCTAAATTAATTATCTGCCCTTACTTAAAGAGGAGCTCCAGGCTCAGTCAGAAAAATACTGTAGCTGCTGACTTTTAAAGTTAGGACACTTACCTGTCCACGAATCCAGCGGTGTCTTCACCCGAGCCGATTTTTCAATTTGCTCTCGGGTGCTGCAGCCACCATTTCGGGTAAGGGAAACCGGCAGTGAAGCCTTGCGGATTCACAGCTGGTTCCTTACTGTGCGAAGCGCGCTGTGCTTTGTGAATGGCCTGGCGGTGGGGGAAGGGGGAGAGGGGCTGAACTTCTGGACGACTTAACCGTAGCAAAGTCACCCAGAAATAGGAGCTGGTATCTGTTAAAACCAGGTAACTGCTCCCCCTGAAAGGGGCCAAATGTGGCAGCGGAGGGGGGGGGGCAGGCAAATAAGCGGAGCTTCCCCTTTTGGGTGGAGCGCCACTTTAAGATAACTAGAAATGCTAGGGGGGGGGGGCTTTCAAAGTGATTTCTCCACAAAATAAAGCATACAGACAAGGATAAATAAATGGTTTGCTTTGAATTATAAAAAAATTATCAAATCGTTTTTTTCAGTTTGTGGTGTTTAGACACAATTTAGTTCTGCTTTAAACTACATCAGAGTCCTGAAAGGATCCATATTACATATGGGATACAAATTAGTATGCTTTGGGGAAAAGCAGCGGGCCAGACTGAAATATAATTCTGTTTCATTATTTCCTATATAATCACAACCCCAACACTTTTTGTTAGATTGGAATAGTTGGAAAGGGTTAGAACTGCTGTCTATGACTCCATTGGGTAAATTTCTTGTCACCACCCAGATAGCAAAAATAACTTGCCAAAAATTTGTGGCAGTGTTAAATTGTAATGCCCCGTACACACGGTCGGATTTTCTGACGGAAAATGTGTGATAGGACCTTGTCAGAAATTCCGACCATGTGTAGGCTCCATCCCACATTTTCCATCGGATTTTCCGACACACAAAGTTTGATAGCAGGATATAAAATTTTCCGACAACAAAATCCGTACACAAATCCGACGGACAAAGTGCCACGCATGCTCAGAATAAATAAAGAGATGAAAGCTATTGGCCACTGCCCCGTTTATAGTCCCGACGGACGTGTTTTACGTCACCGCGTTTAGAACGATCGGATTTTCCGACAACTTTGTGTGACCGTGTGTATGCAAGACAAGTTTGAGCCAACATCCGTCGGAAAAAATCCTAGGATTTTGCTGTCGGAATGTCCGAACAAAGTCCGACCATGTGTACGGGGCATAAGTCTGTTAACTTGCTGCACATTTTCACTGGCAAGTTGTACACTTGCAGAGCACTTGAAGCACAAGTTCTGGTTGCTACCTTTCCAATTTTTAGCAAATTTGCAAGGCAAGTCTCTAGCAAGAGCAAAGTTGCAGTGGTGGATCTACAGCAAGAGCTCTGCAAGTCTACAGCATGAAAATTCAGCCACGGTGACCCCTATAGTGGGATGACTATTGTACAACAAAACTAAACCAGAACTTGCAGCAGACTTGCAGAAGGTTTGCATAGAAAGTTGATCTAGAGTCATGCAATGCGGACTTGCTGCATTTGTATAACAAATTTGTGAAGCCTGGCAAGTCCAGCAATAGCTTAGCAAGTCATTTTCAAACTTGCAGCACAATTGCTTGCTATGCGGGTATTTATACCTGTGACACCAAGACAAGAATTGGGGAAACAGGGGGTCAGCAGGACAGGAAGACACAACAAATAAAACCTAACAGAAGTTCAGATCTTTTCCACTATAATTAAAAAGTGTTTTTGAAGCTGCCCTTACTATTGACACCTATGACATTCTTAGGAGGAGTGGCTCCTGATCTTTGAAACCTTCCACAAGTACGGTATATGGTGTTTAGCGTCATGGAAATCCAATAAATTGTATATACCGGATGTAGTTTTCTTCAGAAGTTCTATAAAATTGTTATGTTATGTTACAAGCTAAGATGTGAATAGCTCTTGGTTCGTCTTTAGCAAACACTCATAAAGCAATTATGGCTTAGCTTGGTATGTACCACCCATATTTGTATTATTTATCCTGCCATTTCCTTTGCATTATTAAATATTGACTTTTAATTTATGGCTAATGATTGTTCTATAAAAACAAGTTAATACATACTGGTGTAAATTAGCAGGTTTACAACTATTAATTTTTGGCTTCACTTGTCCTCAAATTCAAATGAGGCCATGGGTAGGACTATTCATGATTGTACATTTTAAAGCTGATCTTTGCTGACGTTATCTTTCTCTCGGCTCTTCATGCCAAGATCATCAAAAATAGGGAAGCCCTAGCAAAATATGTACTAGATAAGGGAGTTCATTTTACTCTTGGCCTTGTGAACTATGACACGTTAAACACAGAGTTACGGAGTCATTTAAAAAACTTCCCCTGATCTTAACATGAAGCAAAGGCACATCTTTAGCAAGTCAGGTCTAGTGTTTTTTAATACATATATGGGTGAATCCTTGCATGATTTTAAACCATGCAATGATACATTGTTCATTATTGCATAACATATATGATAATGTTCTACTTGCTGTTAATTGCAAAGACAATATATGAGGAACTGCCAGGTTTAATAACCTAAAAAAGGGTTCTGAATCTTGTTTTAGTTATTTACAGTGGAAGACCTGTCTGTATCGCAAAAGTCATATTTACACTAATACCGGAGACATACTAAAACTGGCCATAGATGGATAGAATTAGAGAATTTCAAAAGAAAATTCTTAATAAAATTTGTACAAAAAAAGTCCCATAACATTCAAATGTCATATGAAAGATTTTGTTTGCTTTCAACATTTGATTTTAGAAAGAACGGACTTTATCAACGAAAACCACTTACACTGTTAGAAATTTGTTCGTTCAAGAAAAATTTTCCTTTCTGCTCCTTCGAATTTTCTTGTCACTGCTGTTAAAAACAAACGTCAATTTGACCCACTAATGGTTAGAAAAATTAACAAACTTTCTTACAACATTCTTTTCCTTAAGAATTTTCATTCAAAATTCTATCCATCTATGGCCAGCTTGAGGACCCATTCATATCAGCCTGATCTTCTGATGTGCGTTAAAAGCATGCACGTTAACACATGTTGTGTCGTGTTAATGTGCATTGTGTTAGGGCAACCCATTTATTTCAATAGGCTGCCGAATGCACCAAATATTGCTCCACTCAATGCACCAAAAATCTTGCCGCACAGACCAAAAATCATGCATGCGGCATTTTTGGCAGCACACCACAATGCAAGGCATTTACATTGTTGCTCTGCACAGCAAGGCATGTCCGTTAACAAGGTGCAATTGGGTGCCAATCAGAGTAAATGGCACCACATCCCACCAGTGTATGTAACAGAACTGATGAATGCAGAGTAAAAGGGATGGGTGCAAACTAATAGACACTAACAGACTCAGAGGGGTTGATTTACTAAAAGCAAACAGACTGTGCACTTTGCAAAGTGCAGTTACTTCAGAGCTTTGTAAATGAGCAGAAGCTCTGCTGACTTTCATCATCCAATCATGTGCAAGCAAAAATGCTGTTTTTTTTTCCTTGCATGTAATTGGGTACTCTTTGCACAGTAAAGCTTCACCTCATTTTCTAAGCTCTGGAGCAATTGCACTTGCAGGGGGCAACTGCACCTTGCAAAGCGCACAGTTTTTTTGCCTTTAGTAAATCAACCGCAGAATGTTACAGATGCATGGTGATTGGGTATGGATGGAAACAGAGAGGAAATGTTAACAGGCCTAGATGTCTGTTTTTCAGTATTTTCACCCAAGATTAAAATATCTTTTAAGCAGGAATCACACACTTTTTGAACTGAACTGAAAAATGTATGAATCTTGGGTGAAAGCTATGTGAATAGTGGGTGAAAACATTAATAAATAGACTAGGATTAATGGGTACAGAATGAGATACATTAAAGCGTTTGTTAACCCAAAAAAAAAAACTAATCCTGCTCCTTTAACCACTTGCCGACTGGGCCATAGCCGAAAGACGGCAACAGCGCGGTCGGCTTATTCTGGGTGGACGTCCGTGGGATGTCATTCCAGAATGTTGCTCCCGCGCGCCCCCTGGGGCACGCACCCGGTAACATCCGTGACTGGACCCGGCGCATCACGGTAAATAGCCGCTGGTCGCGGCCGTTTACCACGTGATCGTTCCATCAAATGACGGAGCAATCACTTGTAAACAAACCGGCGTCACGTCATGACGCCGGTTCCTCCCTCCCCTCTGTGAACCGATCGGTACAGTGCGAGGGGAGAGGGGGAGAGATGGTAGCAGCGCTGTGGGCTGGATGTTTAGTGCCCACAGCGCTGCTAAATGTCAATCTGCAATACTCTGCAACACTGCAATACTCTGCAAAACTGCAATACTCTGCAACACTGTGCAATACTCTGCAACATTGTGCAATACTCTGCAACACTGTGCAATGCTCTGCCAATATTCTGCAACACTGCAATACTCTGCCAATACTCTGCAACACTGCAAAACTCTGCCAATACTCGCCAATACTCTGCCAATGCTCGCCAATACTCTACCAATACTCGCCAATACTTCGCCAATACTCTGCAATAAATTTTAACAGAAACAAAGAATTTTTTTTTTAATCGAATTTTCAGTCTTTTTTGATCTATAGCGCAAAAAATAAAAAACCCAGCGGTGATTAAATACCACCAAAAGAAAGCTCTGTTTGTGTGGAAAAAGGCAAAAATTTCATATGGGTACAGTGTTGCATGACTGAGTAATTGTCATTCAAAGTGTGAGAGCACCGAAAGCTGAAAATTGTTCTGGTTAGGAAGGGGGTTTAAGTGCCCAGTTGTCAAGTGGTTAAAGCATGTTACTGTATATGACACAGTGTTTGTCCTGTGTCATTTGGCCCGCTGTAACACCTAAAAAACCTGGCTGATCCTGCCAGTTTCTGCCCTCCCCTCTGTAAACTGACCACGGTTTATCATGGCTGCTGAGCCCTAAAACCGTGATCAGTTTACGTGCCTCTGTCATCAGGAGCCTGCTATCTGCTCTCCTCTCTGCTCCTGTGTCCTCTTCCCCCCTCCCCTCTCTGTCTGTGTGTGAGCTGCTGTGAGTGATATTTTGGTTATACGTAGCATTCCATGGGCATAGCCTCCTTATCTATTCTGTATTTCAGGACGTTAAAGCTGTGACATGTCACTATCATAGATTATCCATCTTTCGATTTGGGTATTTACACTTATCTTCAAGTGTTCACAATTCTTCTATTGTATTCTCTTTAATATAAATAGATAAAATATCAAACACAGAGCATGGGAGGTTTATTACCTGAAATGTAGTGTTCTTAGGGCCAGAGCTCCTGAGTTACAGAGGTTGTTAGGTAGTCTAACTCTCCACCATATACCATGATGTTTAAGAATTATTTTTCTGTAAGTGTGGATTAATTTTTAAAGGGACTAGGTCTTCCTGTAGTTTTTTTTTCTTGAAATCTAGCAGGCTGTTGACAGTGGATTACACTGCAGATATTTATAGGTGTATACACACACTGCAGTTTTTTTTTCAAAGTGGCTAATAACCCTCAAAAGTGCAGCTGGCTACTAACCCTTGTACAGTTACTCCGTGACCCTCCCTCTCACATTCTTGTAGACTTCCTATTGGCTTTGAAGCTACCTGTGATACTTAGTGGCCAATGGGGAGGCTAGAAGTAATGTGTGCTTTTTTTTCCATGACTCCCATGACTGGGCACTGCCGTAGAGTTCTGCTCTGTTGACCCACTATCATCATGTCTCATTGGAATGTCCTAATTGACCATTGAGCTACCACTCACTGAAAGGATAACACAGGGAAATGCAGAAGAGGCTTAACTACTGCCTTGTTTATACTAGTAAACCGACCTGCCCCATTTGCCTCTCTGTGTTATTCATAAGCTCTGGTACAGATCTCAGATCATAAAGCTATTAGACCAGGAGCCATGGCCTACACCAAGATGTGCTCCAAATTTTCAGCTATCCACGTAGACAACAAAAGATAAAATGTCTCTCTGTGGGCTTTGAAAATAATTAACTGTTCCATTAGGGCCTTTGGAGAAAATGTGTTGTGGTACTGTGCATGCCCACACTCTTAGTGGAGGATGGGAGCAGTGCCTGTCCCAAAACTGACCATGGTTCCTAATTCAAGTCATCAGCTGAATTAAGGTCTATACTGGGAGTTATTTAGAGACTGTACTTTGTTCTTTGAATAATTATAGGTTTGCACAAACTCGCTTTGAAAAAAGGGAGCAGTAAGGCACAATCACTATGGCTTTCTGTAAATATCAAAGTAATACTTGGCTATAGATTGAAACCATTTTTTAAATATTATAGCACATTGGTAAGGCTTTTTTACATAGGTTTGGGGTTGACCATGGTAAAATAGGAAATTCAGGCTAAAGCAAATTTATCTTGATGACAGCTAACCAGCCAATATGGCTTTAGGTTGTGGGAAAACACTGCAAACCCTGGGTGTACATACATTCCCAATGCAGACAATGGAATTTATTTCTTTAAGCAACAGAGATTGTTCACTTTGTAAAGTCAATGTTTCCTTAATAAAAAAGATGAAGCTGCATTCACAGTGGTTGTTAAGCCACTTAGTAAATTACATGCAATCCCCTCTGTTAGAACACGTCCTATGCTCCAATGTCAGTCGGCAAGAGGGGAGTAGAGGTGAGAGCATAGAACGCTTTCTAACAGAGGGGATTGCATGTACTTTACACAGTAATTTAAGCAGCAGGAGAGGAGGGGGTGGACACTGTCACTAGCTGACAGGCAGGGAGGGAGGGGGGAGAGGGGGACAGAGGAGAGCTGCGGATGACGGAGGGACATGTAAACTGACCATAGTCAGGGCTCAGCAGCCATGATAAACCGTGGTCAGTTTACGGGGGGGGGGGGGGGCAAAACCAGGTAGGATCAGTCAGGTATTTCAGGTGATGAGACAGGGGGCCAAATTACACAGCACAAGCACTGTGCTGCATAACATGCTTTAAAGTAACAGGATTCATTTTTTTTCTTAGGGTTACAAACATTTTAAGTAAAAAAAATCACACAGCATTTTTTTTGTTATTGCATTTCTATCACAAAAAAAATGGATATTTGATGTGAACACAATTATACCTTATTTATTAATATTTACTATTTAAAGAAAACAACACCTACTCCTTTAGTAAATGAACCTCAGCTCTAAAATGAGAATTGACCACTCAGCCACTATGATACCCAGAAAAAGTCTAGACTTAAAAATCAACTAAATTAAAAAAATGAGTAATTTATTTTAATGCTATATGCAAAAATGAAAATGTGTAATGATTGCTAATTCCATATATATTTAAGATCTTTTTTCGCCCTTTACTTAAAATACAGCTTAATTCTTAGTTGGTGGGCTTCTCTCTATTGAACGTAGAAACCTTTCATGCTAAAGGAAAATATGCTTATGTCTTTTTTCAGAGCATTTTTTTAAACTTGCAAGACTGGCCTGTTATTAACATAACAACATATTTGGTTACCAAAGAAATACATATTACCAAATATGATGTTTGCTTTAAGTGAAATCAGTGGAACACTCCCATGCAGTATGCACTGCAGATATAAAACTCCGAATTTAACCCATAGGCACCCAGTTCAGGGAATTTGACAGTGGTTTGTCAGAAAAGTATTTTTTGTGTATGTGCTGGATAAAACGCCTATTAGTTATAGAGTGGAAGTCCTATTTATGATTTCCATGAACACACTTACAGAGAAATGTACACTTCAGACCAAGCCATATAAAACTGTTTGCATACTCTACAAAACACCTGCCACCATTAAAACTAAACTCCAGGAAGATATAAAAGACACATATTAATACAGCTCTGTACTCATTAACACATCCCTATTTTTGCGAGCAGTGTAAGCACCTGAATTTGGTTTGGTGTCAGCCCCCTGTAGGCACTGTGCAGCAGAGCTCAGATGTGAACGGGGCCTAAGGCTGCATTCACACCTCAGTGTTTTGAATCTTGGGCAGATTAGCCGCAATTCTGCCTGAGATTTTAAAGCGCTGAGGTGTGAATGGCAAATCGCGGAACGCACATTTGAGATACCATTTATTTGAACAGCACCTAAAAGCGCGGTGCAATAAATCGCGTTGCAGTTGTGGAAATCCACATCGTGTGAAGCATGTCTCCCAAAAGTAGCTCCTGAACTGTTTTTGGGCGTCAAATTTCACGCAATGCAGGATGCCGCGAAAGCAGCGCAATTTACCGCACACGACAATCGCGGCAGAACCACACCGCAATTTTAGGTGCCATTCAAATGAATGGCATCTCAAATGTGCGTTCTGCAATTTGTCTTTCACACCCTGGCACTTTGAAATTGCGGGCAGAATCACGGCAAATCTGTCCGCGATTCAGAACGCTGAGGTGTGAATGCAGCCCTAAAGTTACTCAGTATGTAAGTTTGGATGTCATGCATTGCATAGAGTGGCTGTGGTCTTTACTCATACCAACATGCATTACATTGCCTTACAGACCACTTAAGAGATGTGAGTTTTTCAATGTAAATTGTAACGATTGATATCCTAAGTGAACCATGGAATAGGAATGTGTTCTATGTGACTTGCGTAAGGCAAAATAATCAGCTACTTACATTTCTGATAATTCATTTAGGATGGAAATTTTACCTACATGCAGCACAATGGTTGACTTACTAAAACCGGAGAGAAAAATCTGGTGTCGCTGTTCATGGTAGACAATCAACTAACTTCAACTTGAACAATTAAGCTTTGGCAAAAAAAAAAAAAAAAAAGAAGCTGCAGAATTTGCACTCTCCAGTTTTAGTAAATCAACTCCACAGTGCCTTCAGTTATTTAACCCCTTCAAAAATGCATGGAAACCAAGGGTGAATTATAGGAGGGTCAGTAAAGGGGGTGAGAATGTTTGCTTAGCAAAGGGAAGGTGTTCCTACTTTAGTCATCCAATCATTTTTAAATTCCCTTGCACATGATTGGGTAATTAAAATGAACACAGCTTTAGCTTGTTTGGTAAACATTTAAGGCCTCTTTCACATGACTTTTTAAATGCAGATTCCAGTGGCAAGAATGAGCAGTAGCTCCAGACATTCCAACAACAAAATCCATGGATTTTTTCCGACGGATGTTGGCTCAAACTTGTCTTGCATACACACGGTCACACAAACTTGTCGGAAAATCCGATCGTTCTAAACACGATTACGTAAAACGCGTACGTCGGGGCTATAAACGGGGCAGTAGCCAATAGCTTTCATCTCTTAATTTATTCTGAGCATGCGTGGCACTTTGTACACCAGATTTGTGTACACACAATCGGAATTTCCGACAACGGATTTTGTTGTCGGAAAATTTTATAGCAAGCTCTCAAACTTTGTGTGTCGGAAATTCCGATGGAAAATGTGTGATGGAGCCCACATGCGGTTGGGATTTCCGACAACAAGGTCCTATCACACATTTTCCGTTGAAAGATCCGACCATGTGTAACAGGGCATAACTGTAGCTGCTGACTTTTAATATAAGGACACTTACCTGTCCAGGGATCCAGCGATGTCCTCACTCAAACTAGTTCTTCAACTGGCTTCAGGTACAGGCGCTGGCATGCACAGCCTATTTCCTACTGCGCATGCGTGGGTTGCTCTGTGCCTTGTGAATGGTCCTGTAGTCTTCTGAGACCTGTGATGTTTAAACCAAAGCTTCCCCTTTTGGGTGTAGCTCCGCTTTAAACGAATGATAGGCTGACAACGGCCACTGTTGTTCGCCTGTAACTGCACATCAAATGGTTAGCTGCAGTTAGGGACAGAGGTCTGAGCCTGGACCATGTAGTCTTGCCGCTGGAATCTGGTGGCTGCATGTAAACAGCCGTGTGAATGTGGTTCAATACTCTTTTAGTCAGTCAGCTCTACAGCATTTTCCCTAAAGAACAACATGGGTTTGATTTACATAAGTGTGGAGTGCAATGAAATGAGGAGAAACGCAGTGAAGTGTACTGATTCTAGGCCAGAGAAAAAGTCAAAAGTAAGGCCTGATCAACTGCATGGGGACTTGTAAAAAAAAATAGAGTTGCTTCTTCTTCATGTGATGGGATGTTTGGAGTGCACACAAAGTCACTACAGCTGACATTACACTTTTATAAAGCTGGACCAGGATCACTTCACCTCTCTTCAGGGCCCTTCACGTGTTAGTAAATCAGGCCCCAAGGTTTGTGTTGGGATTCAGAAACTGGCTGTAGTCTTGTCGCTCAAAGATTTAAAGAGCCTGTCCTCCTAAACTAGGTGGTCCGTCTCTGTGTAATATCTAGCAGCCCATTCTACACACCCACTTCCTTTCTGTATTGAAGGCATTCGCATGGATCTGCTTCTTCTCAAGGTTTTTTTTTTTTAAGGTATCCAACCACATTAGCTGATCATTTATTGACTGACTAGTTTAGCTGCAACAAAATGAGTTCACTGGCAGACATATATACTTCTTTGTTCATTTGATTCAGGAGATCAGTACATTTTCTTTTAACACGTAGGTAAAGTTTTAAGTAAGATTTATCATTTATATGAGGTGTGAAGCACCAGATCAGATTATTCATTTTGAATACCAATTTTTTAATACTTTTTGCACATGGATGTATACCCTAATGGGGCGTACACACGGTCAGACATTTCAGCTACAAAAGTCCGACAGCCCGTCCGACAAACTTTTGGCGGACTTGCGGCGGACTTTTTAAGGAACGGACTTGCCTACATACGATCACACAAAAGTCCGACGGATTCGTACGTGATGACGTACGACCGGACTAAAATAAGGAAGTTGATAGCCAGTAGCCAATAGCTGCCCTAGCGTGGGTTTTTGTTCGTCGGACTAGCATACAATCGAGCGGATTTCTGGGTCCGGCGGAGTTACGACGTAAAGATTTAAAGCAAGTTCCAAAGCTAAAGTCCGTCAGATTTGCGACTGGAAAAGTCCGCTGAAAGTCCGGGGAAGCCCACACACAATCGGATTGTCCGCCGGATTTGGTCCGTCGGCGTCCGTCAGACTTTTGTAGCCGAAAAGTCCGACCGTGTGTACGCCCCATAACTGTGGGGCCCAGTCACACCATAGTGCTAGGTTGCAATGGGCAGTGTTACCCAATGCATACCCAAGGCAATTTGCCTAATGTTCTATTAATTCAATCCACACCAATTTACTGCGTTGGTCTGAGCGAATAAAAGCAGGGAAATTATGTTTGTTTTTACGCAGCACAATAAGTTGAATGATATGTCCATAACTTTCAATAAAGTTTAAATAAAATTAAAGGAAAGGTAAACAGTGCGATATGTTGTGACAACACACTGCACCACCCCTACACAGCATACCCTGGAGGCATACATTGTACAGATCATATTGTGTACCAACTGATGTGAATGGGTCATGAATGACATTTTATTTGCTAAAGAACTATGTATAGTAAGCACTTATCCTGCTTTCTCTTTTTTTTAAATACTTGTTTCTCTTTTTTGTATCCTTTGTTGCATCTTGTTGATGCTGATTTGAATCTATTTTCATACATTTATGTAAATATATGCGTACACTTTATTAATGGCTTTACTGCAGGTTTTCCTCAGCGCTGTCACAGCTTGAGGAAAGGAAAGCCGATAACTGGCTATGCGGCAGTGTCAATCAGTGACCTTTAGTGCAGCCTATCTGTGACTATCAGTGCTGCCTCATCAGTGCCTCCTCATCAGTGACCATCAGTGCAGCATATCAGAGCCCATAAGTGTTGCCTATCAGTGCCCAGCAATGCCGCTTTATCAGTTCAGCCTCATCAGTGCCCATCAGTGCAGTTTATCAGTGCCCATCAGTGCAGCATATAAGTGATCATCAGTGCAGCATATCAGTGATCATCAGTGCAGCAAATAAGTGACCATCAGTGCAGCCCATCATGGCCCATCCGAGCCGCCCTATTAGTGCAGCCTAATCAGTGCCACCTCATCAGTGCCCATTAGTGCAGCCTCATCAATGTCTATCAGTGCAACCTCATTAGTGCACATCAATATAAATTACTTATTTGGCAAATTTTCTAGCAGAAATAAAGAAAAAGGTTTTTTGTTTTTTTTCAAAATTTTCTGTCTTTTCTTTGTTTGTTTAGCAAAAAATAAAAAACCCAGTGGTGATTAAATTCCACCAAAAGTAAGCTCTCTCTGTCTCAAAAAAATTCTACAAATTTCATATAGGTATGGTGTTGCAAGACTACGCAATTTTCATTTAAAGTGTGACAGTGCTGAAAGCTGAAAATTGGGCAGGACAGGAATGGCGTAAAAGTGCCTGGTAGTGAAGTGGTTAAAAAAAAAAAAAAACTGGATCCTAACTTTTTTAACTACCTCCTAGATTCAAAGCAAATGTGTCAAGCCCTGTCCTATTGAACACTATGCATGCCCTCCCCATACACATTGCACACTGATCTCATACACACAATCCTGAGGTTCAGCAGCAGTCTCTGCCCCCTCTCTCCCAGATAAAAAAATTCTTCTTACTTACATTGTGTAGTCCAGGATTGTGCTTGTGTGTTAGGACATACATTTGTCTCTTACCATATCATGCCCCTAGCACACACCTTACTACTCAGTATCTATAGGTAGGTTAATTGTGTCCTGTCTAAATTGGCCCTAGTATATGTATGAATGTGAGTTAGGGACCTTAGATTGTAAGCTCCTTGAAGGCAAGGACTGATGTGAATGTACAATATAAATGGAAAGAGCTGCATAAATTGATGGCGCTATATAAGTACCTGTAAAAAATAAATAATAAATAGATAAATATATCCTGTCTAAATTGACCATACTATGTGTATGTATGAATGTGAGTTGGGGACCTTAGATTGTAAGCTCTTTGAGGGCAGAGACTGATGTGGATGTACAATACAGTATAAATGGAAAGAGCTGCATAGCTCTTAGCTGCTATATAAGTACCTGTAAAAAATAAATAATAAATAAATAAATAAATATACAACCAGTGAGATGCCCCTCTAGTACACAGAGCTCTGTAGCCAGTTTTACATCAGCAGAGTATGAGCATTAACCCAACCATGACCATTCTGCAGTGTTTGTGTGTGTATTAACGCATCAGTGACCAGTCTGCAGTGTATGTGCATCAACCCCTCAGTGATTGGCCCCAACAGTCTCCTAGCTTATAAATTAACCCCGCAGTGATCTGTCAGCAGTGTATGTGGTCTGCTTCAGGAGCATGTGCATCAACCCTTTAGTGATGAATATTCAGCATGGGTGTGCATTAACCTGGCAGTTATAACTATTAAATGTGCATGCATTAACCCCTTAGTAAATTGTCATCATATAAACATTAACTACATAGTGCTCAGCCCTATCTTAGGTGTGTTAACCCCTCAATGCTTATTCCTCTGTGCATATATATGATAACCCCTCAATGTCCAGTCCTTAGCATGTGCGCATTATCTCCTCTTCCCCTGCATATATTGCAGTGTTGTACCCTCTACACTCCCCTCCTGCACATATTGTCTCCCATGATACAATCCGCCAGTATCTTCTGTCCATTTTGCCCACTGTCATACCCTCTGTACTACTTGCATACACATATTGTCTGCTGTCATACCCTCCACACTCCTCTTGCAGGTATTGCCCCCTAGTGTACCCTCCACACTCCTCTCCTGCACATATTGCCCTCTGTCATGCCCCCATCACTCCTCTCCTGCACATACTGCCCCCTGACATATGCTCTGCACAAAGTGCCTAGTTTTATACTCTCCATACTATCATTCTGCACATACTGCCCACAGTCACACTCTCTGCATTCCTATCCTGCATATACTGGCCTCTAAGATACTTCTTTAGCGTTGTTTGTTATATTCCCCAACCTTTCCCATGCACACTTTTGCTAGAATACTTTTGAAAAGCTTTCATGCTTTTACCTGCTTAGTGTCAAAAGAAAAAGATTGCTTTCCCCCAAACTCAAGTTCCAAGAACATTGTATACCTATATCCCCATTTATTTCATGCAGCTGAGCAGGATGGAGAATTGCAGCAATTTCTATAAAGCCCTGCAAGTACAGTTGCCCATTTAAAAACTCACAAGGATTTGAAGGATGAGATAACTGGCAATCCACCCAAATATGAAGTTTCTATTACAGCTGGTGTTCGGTGGGTTGAGTCATTTTTTGGCTTCTTCTTTCTCTTTTGGCCTCCAGCTGCAATACAGGCAGCCCCCGAGTTACGAACACAATAGGGACTAAAGGTTTGTTCGTAAGTCTAAGTTGTTCGTAAGTCGCAACCCTGCATTTGTAAGTGTAACTTCCGGCCGGAACACTGCATTCGTAAGTGTGAAGTCCACCTGTGGATGTTCCGGGCACTTGTTATGTTATCTGGGGCGTAGTACGGCAGTGTGAGATGTGTTCGGAAGTGCTCGAAAGGTATCCAGAACCTGCGTGGAGCACAAGTGGCCGGCATTTGAGGCTGTTCGTAAGTAGGAGTCGTTCGTAACTCGGGGACTGCCTGTCATTTTTGTCATCCCTATTTTCTTGTCAACCATGGAGTTTTGTCTGTTTTACCCACCTATGGGTGTTCCCATTACTCCAGTTGTGTTCTTCATTATATAAAATAAATTTAAACTCCAGTGGAGCACCCATATTGGCAGCAGACCTTAGAATATGAACACAAAAGGCCTTAAAGTGATTGTAAATTTCATTTTTTTAAATAACAAACATTGTATAACTACCTGCTCTGTGCAAGAGAATTGCATAGAGTGTCCCCGAGGCTTCCCAGGTCTTCAGACAGTGTTCCTAGCTCCTCCCTTTCTCAAAGTACAACCATAGGAAGCTGTTTTCCTATTGTGGAACACCTGGGGGCTTAAACTTGAGCTGTGCTGTCTGCATCCGTAGACAAAGACATTGCGGCTTGGCCCCGCTCCTTCATCACAAGATTTGACTGACAGCAGCCAGTAGGAGCCAGTAGCTCCTGGAGTCTCTACAGACAGGCACACCCCACTCGATCGAGTGAGGGATTAGGTAAGTATGGGGGGGGCCCTTTGGCGTGGCAAACATTATTGTCTACTTTGCCTGAACTGCAATAAGCGAATACCTAATGTCTAATGGAAGGAAATAAGTCCCAGTTCCATGGAATGGGTTGAATGGTATCGTCTCATTCCTGTGGACACTTACACTGTCCCAGGGAAAGGAAATTGCTGGATAAATGGTTGGATCATCTTTGGATGTTATATGCAGGTCTATCTGGAAGGTCATTGTTATAGTGAGATTCAGATCACTATGCAAATTCCCTGCTTAGAATGTTTACAGAATTTTGATCGGTACATATATGCTGATCAATAGACTCATCGGTCCACGCTCACAGCGCCAATACTTCGATCCATCTGTAGGCAGATTTTTTATGCTTAGGCTCTAAATTTTATTAATGAGTGGTTTGTGCGTTTTCATGTATATTTATGGATAACTGTTGCGTGCATATGCATACTATATTTCCTTTATATGCTCATATGGTATAATAAAGCTATAAATTATCCCCAGTCTTAACTTAACTACTTCAATACTGGGCACTTTCACCCTCTTCCTGCCCAGGCCAATTTTCAGCTTTCAGTGTTTTTGCACTTTGAATGACAATTGCATGGTCATGCAACACTGTACCCAAATACATTTTTTATCATTTTCTTCACACAAATATAGCTTTCTTTTGGTGATATTTATTCACCACCTAGTTTTTTTATTTTTTGTTAAAAGAATTAAAAAAGACCAAACATTTTGAAAAAAAAAAGTTTTTCTTTGTTTCTGTCAGCAAATTTTTAAATATGTAATTTTTCTCCTACACTGATGTGCGCTGATGAGGCTGAACTGATGGGCACTGATGAGGTGGCACTGATGGGGTGACACAGATGAGAAGGCAATAATATGCAGCACTTATGGGCACTAATAGGTGGCACTGATATACAGCACTGATAGGTTGCACTGATGGGCACTGATAGGCGGCACTGATGGGCACTAATAGGAGGCACTTATGGGCACTGTTAGGCAGCACATATGGGCAATGATAGGTAGAACTGATGGGGGGTACTGATGGGCACTAATGGGCGGCACTGATTGGCACTAAAAGGTAGCACTAATTGACATAACCGATGGGCACAGATTGGCCTCACTGATGGGCACAGACTGGTGTCACTGATGGGAACAGACTGGTGTCACTGATGGGAACAGACTGCTGTCACTTATGGGCACTGTTGGGGCTGCATTTAATCAGGGCACTGATGATCAGTACCATAATTACCTTTACACGTTTTTCCTTTGAGGAGATGCCACTTAACAGCTCTCCTCACCTCACACTCTGTCAGTGTGAGAGAGGAACATCCAATAAACGGCACTTCCTTGCTTACTTATGATCGCTGTGATTGGACACAGCCAATCACACGGGTAAAGAGCCGCGGCCAAGATCTTTGCCGAGATCGGGGTCGCATCATGTCCCAGGAACACGGCACACCCGTGATTGCCGCACGCCCCCGGGGGACACGTGATCAAGCCTAAACTGGGTGCCGTCATGTGATGTCGTCCCAGAATGGATGCCGTTGGCTGAGAGCATCGTCCAGGAGCCGGTCGGCAGACCTTTTTTGGTCATTACCCTTAGATAGTAGCTGGCCAAAAGGCCAGTTTCTTTTGTAGCGGCTGGCGTACACGGGCTGAATGTTGGCTGGTTTCTATTGAACCGGCCGATGCCACCCAACATTCGTCCCGTGTGTAATAGGCTTTAAGTCTACCCTGTACATAGGCTGACACAGCTGCAGTGCAAGCAAACACCTTGTACAGGAGGTTTAAAAAATATGGATCTACTGGCTGGATCAACAGGCAATAAAGCTTAGTTACCGGGGAGACTCAGAAAAACAAAAACTGATGTGTTAATGCTGACAGACTGCATCAAATATGTCATTTTTTATTTTCCACTTTAACAACAGGCCTAGAGGTCATTTGCAACCACCACCAGACGAGCCCAGCTATCATTTGGTTCATTCGTTTTTTTCCTCTAGTTCTTCAATATCATTATGATCATGGTGGGCTGTGTTCCAGAAATGGAGAGAGGTCAGCATTGCCTTTTTTTGTTCTTCTTTTATATGTTATTATCTTTCTTATGACTAGCAAAGAAAGAACATTTTCTACTCATCAGATCTTTTCCTCAGCATTGTAACTGAGCAATATCCAAGGCCTGCAACATTTTACAGCTTTCCACTGAGTAAATTATGCAATTATTTAGTGAGAATAAACTTCTAGGAAGAAAACAGTTCTTTCAAAATATGCAGCCAAACACAGTCCATATGTGCTACTGACGCAAGCAACACAATTGCTGCGTGCAGGTACCAATTCATGCTCTTTTTCTAAGTTAGCTGACATCTTTTAAGTGGAAAACTACAATAGCTCTTGAAAACGTCTTCAAATGATGGCTAATGCCATAGTTCGAAGCCCAGCTCCAGGAAAACTCTGAAGTGGAAAGGGTCCGACGCTCTGTCAGGTTCTTTTTGCTGCCAGTGTCCCTGTTGGCAAATTCTGACTTCCTTCCCCTCCTCCTGTTAGTAGGACAGGAAACCTTTCATCATACATGTTACAATCTAATTGTACAATCTTCTTCAGGATAGGCATACACCTTGCAATCTGATTGTACCTTTTCTTTGGGAGCTATCAACAAGGATGCAGTACAAGGTTCTACCTGCCCAGATAGCAAGCAATTGTGCTGCAAGTTTGAAAATGACTTGCTAAGCTATTGCTAGATGTGCCAGGCTTCACAATTTGTTTTACAATTGCAGCAAGTCCACATTGCATGACTCCAGATCAACTTTCTTTACAAACATTCTACAAGTCTGCTGCAAGTTCTGGTTCAGTTATGTTGTGCAATAGTCATCCCACCACAGGGGTCACTGTGGCTGAATTTTCATGCTGTAGACTTGCAGAGCTCTTGCTGTAGACTCACCACCAGTGGCGGCTGGTGCAAACCTGGCCCCCTCACTACACCCACCCACCCCCCCTCACTCAATCGTTCGCACGGTAGATCGCCGCTTAGCTCGCCCGTCGTCCACCAGCCCCACACTTACCCTATCCAGGTCGCGGCTTACCCCCTGCATCTCCTCCTGAGTCCCAGCGGTCGCTTCTCCTCCTTGCCAATTGGGTCTTAGGACTCCCGGCCAATCGGGTCTCAGGAACCGCTTTCTGATTGGCTGGGAGGAGAAGCAGGAAGACATTAGTGAATATTAATCAATTCACTAATGTCACACAAATGGGTGGGCTCGGAGCGCAGTGCTAGTGTACAACTTGCAAATGAAAATATTCATCAAGTTAACAGACTTACAATTCAACACAGCCACAAATTTGTGGCAAGTTATCCTTGCTATCTGGGTATACGGATACAAATTGGATGGATTGTTAAAGTGGAACTTTACCCATAACAACTTGATAAAAAATGATGTTCTTTAGCAAGGAACATACATTCAACATTAATAATTATGCTACCAAAATTAGTGTGTGCTGTAAATTGCATCCAGCATTGCTCCAGTTTCCTCTTGTTGGAGGCTGCCATTTTGCTAAAGCCCAGAGCCCCTGAACAGCAGTAAATCATAAAATGGAACTTAACCCATCGATTTAATGGTTTCAAAAAACAGTTACATTCCTGGAATGCCAGAATTGCTAACAGTCACATTTGATTGTGTCCTCAACCAAACTGTCAAATCATCAAATGGCTGGTGTCATAACTGATCACATGTGCAGCACCATGACAGATGCAGATCAAAGAAAAGCAACTTCCTTGGCTGTAGAGGATAGGAGAATCTAATTCCGCTTTAAGGCTTTCAGCAGATCGACCTCTACACATTCGGCAGTGCCTAAAAATAGAGAGCATCTGAGCATGTGCAGGGTGAGACGGTGTTTTACTGGATTTTAAACAGTATAGACACTTATTTTTAGTGTTCTACATAGCTATACCTGCAAAAGGGGCCAGCCTGAAGTAATCTAGCAGGACTTCTTTTTCTGACTAAAGTTCTGTTTTAATGAAGACACTTATGTTATATAGTTTGGTAAATCACAGGCACTTAAGTATCAAAAACTAGCTGTGTTTAGATCAGTAAAACTACAAAAATCTATGTTACTGCACTGGTCAATATTTTGCAAGGGAGGGGTATTAAATCATACCAGCCCCCCCCCTCCCCCCCGTGAATAGTGGATTATATTTCTTGAATATTTGGCATTCTGGGAGCTAGAGGAATTTTTACGTGTGTATACGCAGATATGCCCATGTGAACATGAGCACTATATGGACCACACTCACATTTTTTTGCACCTGAACTTTTTGCCAGACAGATTTGGTGTTCATACATCAGTCCCATGTGCAAGAACCTTTTAGAATACCTAACCTAAAGTGTATTTAAATTCAAGATTAATTACATTTACTATTTTTTAATTCAATAATTTGTAATATATTGCAGCTTACCAGTCTTTAGTTGTGTAGACTGCATTTGTTTTCTTCTTTTAAGATTGTTTTTTTTTTTACTAATCCTGTGAATAATGCGCTTCTTTTTATAGGGTGGCAACAGTGTAGCCCACCTTGGACAGCAGCATTGCCAGCCTGTGGAGAAGGTAGTGTTAGCTGGACTAGAAGACTTAGATGGACTTTACATAAGTGACCAACTAATTAAAGCCTAGTTCGTGCTAACATTTTTGTAACAGTTAAAGAAACATTTTCTTTCTTTTGGGTTAAAGGTGTCATCTAATAAATAAAAGCTGACAGTAAGCAATGCTGCCAGCTTTAAATGGTTTGTCTTATTCCTCTAATGACCACTTTTGCTGGACAGCTCTCTATTAAAGATAGCAGAGTCACAGGCAGGTTCAACAGGTAATACAACTAAGTTACAGGGGGGACTCAGAAAACAACGTCTGCTATGTAAATGATGTTGACAGACTGGGTGATCTACTAAAACTGGAGCATTCAGAATTTGGTACAGCTGTGCTTGGTAAACAATTAGCTTTGAACGTAATTATTTATTACAGGTACTTATATAGCACCATCAGTTTACACAGCGCTTTACATATATTATACATTCACATTAGTCCCTGCCCTCAAGGAGCTTACAATCTAAGGTCCCTAAATTACATACATATATACACATATTAGGGCCAATATACACAGGATCAAATTAACCTACCAGCATGTCTTTGGAGTGTGGGAGGAAACCCACACAGCCACAGGGAGAACATGCAAACTCCAGGCAGGTAGTGCAATGGTTGGGATTTGAACCGATGACCCTAGTGTTACTAACCGGAAGTGCTAACCACTTAGCCACTGTGCTGCCCTTAACTAACTACAGCATGTTCAAATATGCTTTGACAATAAAACCTGGAAGCTAACTGGTTTCTATGCAGAGCTGCACCAGACTTTGCACTCTCCAGTTTAAGTAAATTTCCCCGTCTGTATCATGTATGTCAGTTTTTATTTTTCCCATATATTCACTTTAACTATCCAATAGACAAGCCCTTTCACTACATACATTTTGGTAGATCTAAAGTGGATTGTACAGTCAGATTATAGCCTAAGGCCCCTCTCATGCAGGCTTTCCGATCAGGTCCGCCTGTCTGTTTTTCAGGCGGACCTGATCGGACACTCCATTCACCTCTATGGAGCAGCACATGTCAGTGGTGACATGTCCGCTGCCACCTGTGCTATCCGATCCAATCCTGTCCGTGAAATCCAGACATATGGTGACCCTAGATTCCATCCGTCTGGAGGATCGGATGAAAACAGACAGGCAGTCCGTTTTCATCCGATCTCCCCATAGAGGAGAGAGGGGCTCTGACAGGTCCATCTCTGCACAGTGAGCAGAGACGGACCTGTCATCCGCATGTTTAGCGGGGATCAGCGGATCGATCGCCCGTGTGAAAGAGCCCTAAGGCTAACCATACACAAATAGATTTGTTGATTCAAGCTAAACATTATGGATGGAGGAACTTCCGTAGCAGCTATTGTATTCAGACAGCTGGCAACCGCGGCTGTCTGAATACCCGAATAGTGACTGCATCTAATTGGAAGCAATAAGTGCTCAGTTGACAAAAAGTTGACCAATCGAAGTTTATCAAGCCGAATGGTACACACAGGGCCACCCATGACTAGAATTTTGGTCAATCCAGCAGGTATGGCTGAACTTTGAGCCATGATAATATCCTAATTGTGAAGATTTACTCTTAAGCTGGTCATAGATAGGAGAAGTCAGGTATGAAAATTCTCAGAACATTTATTTTTTTATTTTGAAAGATTTTGTTCGTTTTTAATTTTGGAATGAATGGACTTTACTGAATGAAAACCACATACACTGTTAGAAACTTGTTCATTTGAGAAAACTTTTTCAACTCACTCCTTCACTTTGGTCGAAAATGAACGTTGATTTTACCCACCAATGATTAAAAAAAAACGAACAAACCTCTTTTCCCAAAAATGTTTGTTCGAAATTCTACCTATCTATGGCGAGCTTTACTTCCTATTTGTTGATAGTGTGTGACATGGTGTTACCAGGACAGGACATGGAAGGGAAAGTTCAGTGAGGACAAAGGCAGCAATAAAAATCCGACCAAGGTTCTAAGCCTTCTTCAACTCAATACCACCAAATGTTTGGCACTTGCTTGGGAGCTTTTATGTAGTTCAGTAATATAATCTTAAAACCGTACTTATATTATAGTATTACATTCCTATTCATATTCTAGCTTTGGATCCATAGTATAATAAAGCTGGCAATAGATGGGTAGAATTTAGAACAGAAATTCTTGGGAATAGAAAGTTCAAAAGAAAGTTGGTTTATTTTTCTAATCATTTGTGGGTCAAATTGACGTTCATTTTTGATCGCAGTGACAAGGAAATTTGAAGGTGTGGGTTGTAAAATTCTTCTGTAATGAACACATTTCTAACAGTGTATGTCCTTTTCGTTCAGTGAAGTCCATTCATTCCAAAATCATATGTTAAAAGTAAACAACATTTTTTGAACAACAAATGAATGTTCTGACAATTTCCTAAGACTTTTCCTAAGAATCTTCCTTTGAAATTCTATCCATCTATGGGCAGCTTAAGGCCCCTTTCACACATGTGCAGACAGTATGTCCGTATTTCATCCATCCATTTTCGGATGAAATACGGACATACATGCATCCCTATAGGATAGCGGGTGTCATCCGTCCCCGCTATGGTCCGATTCTGCAGACGGAGGAAAATCCTATTTTTCTATCCATCTGCAGAGTGGATCGGATGAACACGGACAGACGGTATACCACACTAAATAAATGACCATTGCTAGAATGGAACGGCAAAAAATATACCTGATGCAGCCGGCGCAACTGTCATTGTCATTGTTGTGGGGCCCAAAGCAGCTGCCTCATACTTGCCAACTATCCCAGTATAAATTCCCTTGTCCTTTGAAGTTTAGTCCTGTGCTGTGTCCCAATATCTCAGTGTGAAGTGCTGGTGCTAATGCTGCCCACCTCTGCCCTATTGTTGTGTACAGATGACTCACTTGCAGACCCTGTGTTTACATGTAAATAACTGACATTCATATGTAAATAGCGGCGGCATGCATAAGTAAATAGCTGCGTCTGGCAGCATTGATATGTAAATAAAGGCAGCATTCATATGTATATCATGCCCCCTGCAGTGAGGATATGATGTGCTGTAACCTCTAGCAACCAACCAGTGAGCAGTATTACTGTACAGTAATCTCTAGCAACCAATTTACAAGCAGAAATCATTTGCTGTAACCTCTAGCAACTAATCAGTGAGCCGTAATGTGTGCTGTAACCTCTAGCAACCAGTCAGTAAGCAAGTCAGTAAGCAGTAATTATATGCTGTAACCGCTGGCAACCAATCACAATTGCTGCCTGATCTGATACAGTAAATTGATTTTAAGTCTAGCTGCTATTTATTGTATGTCTCAGAGCAGGTAGAGAGTGAAATTGCATGAAATTTTTGACCAGGATCGAATCACTATTAAAGACGACCCTGATGCTTTACCAGGAGGACTAAACCACATGGAATCACGTATGCCTCACATGGATGGACTAGGCCATAGTTGTCCTACAGGAGTGATTAAATTATGCGTGTCCTATGTAGATGTCTAAGTATTCTCTTTCATTACTAAGGAATATGTGGGCATTTGGACTTTGTATACGCTGGTGTCTCCCTTATTGTGCAACAACAGTTTGTGCCACATGGAGTGTAGCTCTGTGACTTATGGTGACCCAGGTGAGAGAGCTACGGTTTCCTTCCCTTTGAGTCTTCCAGCACTGTCAAAGCAATATGAAAAAAAAAAAAAAAAAAAAAATATATATATATATATATATATATATATATATATATATATATATACATACATTCTATATCTCACAAAAGTGAGTACACCCCTTACATTTTTGTAAATATTTTGTTACATCTTTTCATGTGACAACACTGAAGAAATGACACTACAATGTAAAGTAGTGAGTGTACAGCTTGTATAACAGTGTAAATTTGCTGTCCCCTCAAAATAACTCAACACACAACCATTAATGTCTAGTAAGGGCAGATTTTACATGTAGTATTTACTACATGAAATCCTGGAATCGATCTGAGGCATGCTCAGGGGTGTGCTTAGCTGAGGTAGCCCCTCCTCTCCGGAAGACTCCTGGGATGTATGACAACATATGCCTAGGCCTGAAAACCAGGAAATAACTGAAGACATGTAAAAAAAATGTAAAAGATAAGTTCACCTTTAGGGTAGAACATATAACATGTTCCCACTGCTGCAGCCACTTAACGTTCCCTCCTCTCCCTGCGACAGGAGTACAGGAAGAAGTTCCCTGTACTTGCTGTCACAGTGCGGCTGCGCAGGGCTCTGTCCACACGGCCACGTCGTTCATTCACATAGCTCTGTGTGTCAATAAACTACAAGCCCCAACATATTTTGCACTATGGAACACTGTGGTAGTTCATTGAGTCTTCCTGTCAGTGTGAAACTGTCTGGCCGTACGATGTACGGGGCAGACAGCTTACACTGATAGTCTGCAGGAGACCTGCATGACATCAGTAATCTGCTGACCACTGGTGCAATGCTGGCTGGCACCAGGCTTGTTGCAAGCACCAATTCATCCAGCAATTCTTTTTTTCAGATCCTCAGAGAGTTCTTTGCCATGAGGCGCCATGTTGAGCTTCCAGTGACCAGTATGAGAGAATGAGAGCGATAACACCAAATTTAAGACACCTGCTCCCCATTCACACCTGAGACCTTGTAACACTAATGAGTCACATGACACGGGTAGGAAAAATGACTAAGTGGGCCCAGTCTGGACATTTTTACTTAGGGTGTACTCACTTTTGTTGCCAGTGGTTTAGACATTACTGGCTGTGTGTTGAGTTATTTTGAGGGGACAGCAAATTTACACTGTTATACAAGCTGTACACTCACTACTTTACTTTGTAGTGTAATTTCTTCAGTGTTGTCACATGAAAAGATGTAATAAAATATTTACAAAAATGTAAGGGGAGTACTCACTTTTGTGAGATATTGAATGATATTGAATGTATATATATATCTCCTGCAGACTAGTATTAATAAAAGTATTATTAAAAAAATAAGAAAGTATATCATATTTACCTGTTTTAAAGGATAAGTTCACTTTAAAAAATAAAAATAAATAAATGCACATTTTTTTGCAGATTAAAAAAAAAAAGTGCATATAATATTTTTGTTAGCAGCCTGGAAAGCATTGCACCAGCAGTCAGCAGATTACTAATGTCATGCAGGTCTCCTGCAGACTAATGCCCCGTACACACGGTCGGATTTTCCGACAGAAAATGTGTGATAGGACCTTGTTGTCGGAAATTCCGACCTTGTGTAGGCTCCATCACACATTTTCCATCGGATTTTCCGACACACAAAGTTTGAGAGCAGGATATAAAATTTTCCGACAACAAAATCCGTTGTCGGAAATTCCGATCGTGTGTACACAAATCCGACGGACAAAGTGCCACGCATGCTCAGAATAAATAAAGAGATGAAAGCTATTGGCCACTGCCCCGTTTATAGTCCCAACGTACGTGTATTACGTCACCGCGTTTTTCCGACAACTTTGTGTGACCGTGTGTATGCAAGACAAGTTTGAGCCAACATCCGTCGGAAAAAACCTAGGATTTTGTTGTCGGAATGTCCGAACAATGTCCGACCGTGTGTACGGGGCATATCAGTGTAAGCTGTCTGCCCCATACATCGTACAACCAGACAGTTTCACACTGACAGGAAGACTCAATGAACTACCACAGTGTTCCACAGTGCATAGGATGTTCGGGCCTGTAGTTTATTGACACACAGAGCTGTTTGAATGAACGACGTGGCCATGTGGACAGAGCCCTGCACAGCCGCACTGTGACAGCTAGTACAGGGAACTTCTACCTGTACTTCTGTCGCAGGGAGAGGAGGGAACGGTAAGTGGCTGCAGCAGTGGGAACATGTTATATGTTCTACCCTAAAGGTGAACTTATCTTTTACATTTTTTTTACATGTCTTCAGTTACTTCCTGGTTTTCAGGCCTAGGCATATGTTGTCATACATCCCAGGAATCTTCCGGAGAGGAGGGGCTACCTCAGCTAAGCACACCCCTGAGCATGCCTCAGATGGATTCCAGGATTTCATGTAGTAAATACTAAATGAAAAATTTGCCCTTACTCAAGATGGCTACGGCCAGAAATGCTGGGGGGAGGGTGTTTTTTAAAGTAATTTCTCAGCAAAGTAAAGACATGGAGACATGGATAGGTGAGTGAGTTTGCTTTGAATATTAAACAGCATTTTTGGTTTGTGATGCTCAGATACAGTGTTGTTACACTTTAAATTTCACAAAAAATTCCCCTGGAAATAATCGTGCATAGATGCATAATGACATAATATTTTCTCTAAAGGCATGCATACTTTTGCTGTAGATTTAGCCTGTCTGGTCTTGGCTAATTAATATGTAAACCTTCCATGGTGTGAAAAATATACTTTTTACCCCTCCTAACTTCTTAGCAACACTGCTCATGATGTTATCGCTCACATGTCAAAAATAAATCTGTATTTCTGTTCCTTGCCAGGCATTTATAGCTTTATAAAATAATTCAATAGACATAGTCAAAGCTGTGGATAACAATGGGTCAGGGTTATGCTTATACCTTGACCTCTTTAATAGCATATAGATTATGAAACAGTGGCTGTGACACTTCAGTAGTGCTTGACAACAATATGGAATGCTCTGGAACTACCTTCTATTTGTAGGATGACTCTACAAAGTGTTGTAGTACATGTGGCAAAATGATGTTATAAATAAACAACACTGTTTTACAAATGGACCATTAAAAATTGAAGTTTTGAATGAGTAAGGCCCAGTACACAGTATAAGAAAATTCTAAAAAAAAGATCATCCAGTTCCTTTTAAGCAGAAACCAAGGATGGCACTAATTGTATGAAAAAGGCTTCTTTTGTTGTTGTTAATTGTTTCTGATCAATCTTCCGTATCTGATTTTTCTCGTACAAATAAAAACAGTACAAATTAAAGAAAAGCGTTAGTTCTGTTCACGTAAAAAAAGGTTGGAGTTTGTCCCTTCAAAATGTTTTCTTTGGAAAGTCTGGATTGGATATGGAAAGTTGTGTACACACTATGAAAATTGAACGATCGTGCCTCGTGCGGAATTTTTCTTCTTATTTTCTCATAGTGTGTACCCCACTTATGAATATTACTTCCTGGAACGTCTGGCTGCTTATTATCAAATAAAAGGTGTCAGAGGGTACTAGTTATATAGTTATTATAGGCAGTGACCTTTTCCTTCCCATCTTTATTTTATTGAAATCAGCATTCAGGAATGGAAACAGATTTAAAGCTGAACTTCAGGCAAACAGCTTATTACACAGATAAAATACATATGATGAAGCTGTTTTACCTACCAAAGGATTTGCATTTCTGTTCCTACAGTCGTGTAATTTACAAGGTAGGCGATCTGCATTTCTTTTTCTGCTGTAGTTCAGTAACAGGTCTTGTCCCTTCTAGTGCTGCGTCTCTGTTCTCTAGTTTGTGCTCTGCTGTACAGAGATTGCATGAGAGTGCTTTACAGAGTAGCAAGTCATGTTCAGGTATAATAACTGCTTGCATTTAAAAAAAAATAAAAAAAATAAAAATAAATGCAAGGATGTATTAAAGCGGAGTTCCAGCTGGACCCATGTTTATTAAAAGTGAGCAGCTACAAAAAGTGTAACTGCTGACTTTTAATAAACACACACTCACCTGTCCCACGGTCCAGCGATGCGGCCGCCCGAAGCATCCATTCTCTCTCCAGCTTGACCGCCACGCTGGCATTGCAAGTGTGGGCACCTGGCTGTGACAGATTGTGAGTCGCGCCACGTGTCCTGAATGGCTGGGCAATCTTCTGGGACCTGTGACATGTCCCAGAAGATTACAGGGAGGAAGGGGGAGAGCAGGAGTTGCCTAGGCGGCGCAAGCGGAAGTGGGAGCTGGGTACCTGTCAAAACTAGGTATCCGCTCCACCCCTCCCAAAAAAAAATGACATGCCAAATGTGGCATGTCAGAGGATCAGGATACCTTAAAGCGGGAGTTCCACTTTTTCGTGGAACTCCACTTTAAGTACAGATCTACATTTATTAGTGTTTTATATCCACCAAGAGTTCAGACACCATCATTACCTATTTTCTGATACACAGATTTTTTTTGTGTCATTTACTCGACAGCTTCATTTTTTTATTTATTTTTTTGTCATTTATTTATTATAGCTGTTTTGTAGTTGCTGGACTGACGCACATTTCGTATTATGGCGGAGGTTTAGCAGGATAGCATATTATTTGCACTTAGCTCACTTGTGAGATTGTGTGTGTTATTTTCTGCAGACAGTCCCTTTATTTAGAAGGTACCGATTACATCTCTAGAGAATAAATAATAACTGGCTTCTAATGAAAAGGTTTGTAGCTGATCGCACCAGGGTACAGGGGTGTGTGCCACGGCCTCTGTGTTGTTATGGATTGTATTAACTCTTCTGTGCTTAGAGTACTTGGATAAGTTGCCATCGGGAACTCAACTCTTGTTCAACTCCTAGGAGCAATGAGAGCTTTACAGGATCTGTTTTGAATTTTGTATCCTTGGATAGACAGATATTAATGGGTATAAATGGCTGGATAGCAATTGAGATCAATGCTAGGTTTTTTTCTATTTTAGGACTTTTTTTATTCTGAATGACTTTGGCTGCTGTTTAACATCAGCTGGACAACACAATTTTTAAAAACAGGTTCTAAAAATGATGGATTAATATTGATCATATTTTGAACTAGAACTATATCTTATTTACTTTTGTGTGAAATATTATTTTATGTTTATATATACTGGTTGTAATACAGTAAATCCTTGGTTTGAGATTAACTTGGTTTGAGAGCGTTTTGCAAGACAAGCAACATTTTAAAATAAATTTTGACTTGATATACATGCGATGTCTTGATATACAAGTAGTGTCATGTCACCACTGAGTATAAAAGAAAAGAGAGGCGCCTCTAAGTGTAGCAATACGGATACATTTAATGAAGGTACAACATTTAGCAACATATTGCTACACTTAGAGGCGCCTCTCTTCATATTAATACTCTGTAGCTCCTGCTGGATTTTGCTTCTAATCCCCTTGCGGAGGCTGCCATTTGTGGATGGACATTTTATGGTTGCACAACCTATCACATTGCTATAATCTTTTTATATGGACTATAAACTGAAGGACCTATGAATAAATGGTTGTGGAACGAATCATCTGAGTTTCCATTATTTCTTATGTGGAAATTTGTTTTGATATACAAGTGCTCTGGATTACAATCATGTTTCTGGAACGAATTACGCTCGCAATCCAAGGTTTTACTGTAGTATTGCAATGTGACAGTTGTACAATTTATTATCATATGTTGCCGACTTGTTTTGAAAAACAACACTGAAGCTCTGATGGTTAATGAAATATATTTTTTCTGATTATGGTTTTCATTTATGAGTAAACGATAACAATCACGATTATATGTAAGAGCAGTGGGAGAACAGGGCAGTGATGCCAACCAACCACAGCATTTTTTTACTGACAAAACATGGTAAATTTACTGACAGAGCATCTTTTTTTACTGACAACCTGAAAAATGACAGAACTCCTATTAAAAATGAAAACAAACCAATATTTAACCACTTCCCATCTGCCATATAGCAGAACGACAGCTGGAAAGTGGTTCTGTTATCCTGACTGGGCATCATATGACGTCCAGCAGGATAAGCCGCTAGCGTGCACCTGTGGGAGCGCGCAACACGGTGATCAGTGGTGTGGTGTGTCAGTCTGACACACCGCATCTCCGATCTTGGTAAAGAGCCTATGACGTAGGCTCTTTACAGCGTGATCAGCTGTGTCCAATCACAGCTGATCACAGTGTAAATAGGAAGAGCCGTTTATCAGCTTTTCCTCCACTCGCACTGACAGGCGCGAGTAGAGGAGAGCCAATTGGCTGCTCTCCTGAAAGGGGGCGTCTGCGCTGATAATCAGCGCATTGATGATCAGTGCAGACCCATCGAGTATGCCCACCCATGACCATCAGGGATGCCCAACCATGACCACCAGGGATGCCCACCCATGACCCCCAGGTATGCCAATCAGTGCTCATTAGGGATGGCACTCTGTGCCCATCAGTGATGCCTGCCAGTGCCTCCTGATCAGTGCTGCCTAACAGTGCCATCTATCAGTGCCACCCATCAATGCCGCCTATAAGTGCCCACCAGTACCACCTATCAGTGCCTTCTATGAGTGACCATCAGTGCCACCTATGAGTGCTCATCAGTACCACCTATCAGTGCCACCTATGAGTGCTCATCAGTACCACCTATCAGTGCCACCTATAAGTGCTCATCAGTGCCACCTATGAGTGCCCATCAGCACTGCCTATGAGTGCCTATTAGTGCCCATCAGTGCTGCATATCAGTACCGCCTATCAGGGCCCATCAGTGCTGCATATAAGTGCCACCTCATCAGTGCCAATCAGTATACTGCCTCATCAGTGCTTGTCAGTGCAGCCTCATCAGTGCCCATCAGTGAAGGAGAAAACTTTCTTATTTACAAAGTTTTGTAACAGAAACAAAGAAAACATTTTTTTTTTCAAAATTTTTGGTATTTTTTTATTTGTAGCGCAAAAAATAAAAACCCCAGTGGTAATCAAATACCACCAAAAGAAAGCTCTATTTGTGGCGGAAAATGCTAAAAATTTTGTTTTGGGTACAGTGATAGATAACTGCGCAATTGTCATTCAAAGTGCGAAAGCGCTGAAAGATGAAAATTGGTTTGCGCAGGAAGAGGGGTAAGTGCCCTGTATTGAAGTGGTTAAACAGTATAAACACAATACGGAAGCCCTGATAATACACATAACAAATAATTTGCCTGGTTTACACTTAAAAAGTCAACACAGCATGACAAATTATTACTCCAGATATCTACAGACAGTTGTAAAAATCACTGATTTTTACAAACTGTCTGTAAATTTACTGACGGCCGGCAACCCTGGAGCAGGGTGATAGAGAGATGAGCTCATCAGTCTGCTGCTTCTCCTTTCACTGTCCAGTCACAAGCTGGGGAAAGGATAAGTCTTTTTTAATGACATTAGGAAAATAAATTGGTCTTTTTCCCTTCCAGACAGGGCTGTGTTTGTGGCAGAGCTTTATATATTTAGAAAAGCATAGAAAGAAATACCAAATATTTTGGCAGATAAAACAACTCCTTTATATGTGCTTAAAGTAATTGTAAAGTTTGTTTTTTTTTTTTTAAAATAACAAACACGTTATACGTACCTGCTCTGTGCAATTGCTTTGCACAAAGCAGCCCCGATTCTCTTCTTCTTCCCACTGGTGCTCCTGGCTACTCCCTGCTGCTGAGTGCCCACCATAGCAAGCCGCCTGCTATTGGGGCACTTGTGGGTGCTCCCTCCTGATCCCTGCTCTGTGTGCCCTGCCCCCTGCTCCCTTGTCACTAGCTGTGATTGACAACAGCAACAGCCAATGGCTCCTGCTGCTGTATCTGAGCTAATGAGGAGAGAGAGAGAGCTGAGAGAATCTCTGTTCTCTTGCACATCAATGGATTGAAATCAGACTAAGGTATGTATTTAGGGTTGGCTGTGGGGGGTGTGCTTGCAGAAGGTATTTTACCTTACTGCATAGAATACAGTGAGGTAAAAAGCCTTCTGCCTTTACAACCACTTTAGGACCCAATTACTGGAAAATAAAAAATGATCCCTTACAGTAGGGATGTGCCCACACTGCAAGTGTAAATTGCTCATTTATGTCTAGGGGATAAATAAAAGAGGATATACTTACCTGATCCTTCGCTCCTCTCTGCAGCTAGACCGGTCCCTGCAGCTTCTGCATCCCCTTGGTCTAGCAGTCCAGGGCTCTGACATCATCAAGACTAGAGCATGGTCCATCGCCCCGCTCTGGCCATGAGGATTCCGAAGGAAAGTCCACCGCCGCATTGTGAGGGAACGCCTCCAGCCAGGGGAGGAGGACCATGTAAGTAAAAATGTTTCTCCTCTCCCCCAGTCAAAAGTAGCTAATAACCCTTGCAGTGCTGGCACAGCTCCACTGCAAGGGATCATTTTTTCTCTGCCTTGAGTTTGGCTTTAATCCAAGGCTGGACAAAAAGCTGACACTAACATTTGAGATTGTGGATTGGGTATACTGGCTCCTAAATTCTACATTAATTTCTCAACCCCTGATTTGATCTCAGTCGTTTGCCTCGGGTTCATAAATTCTTGACAGGGTTCCTGAATTAATTAATTCACACTCCAACTAAAGTACGTTCTGTGGTGCGCTCACAAACTCTGAAAATTGGGTTTTTTCACTAGTTGTTTTTAGTGCATAAGTCTAAAAGTAGCCTAAAGAGAAGACAATTTTCAGAATTACCTTTATGTTACTGACTTATTTGAAAATTTGGAAAGGATTTAAATGTATATATTTGTATAGTTTTATAGCACTATAGACTGGACGGCACATATGACATGCTGCTTTAGTTATCTATGTATGTGTGTTCACTAAAATATTAATATCCAGAAAATTTCTGCTGCATACAAGTTTTAGTACATGTGATAGTCAATGTGAAGTCTCCAGCTTGAATAGGCTCACTGTTCTGGTGCACCACATTGACAAAAGTCAAAGCAGCACTTAGGGTCAACAATTGCTGGCATTGGGATCCCTATGATTGGTACGTTCGCTCTTCTCTAAAGAGAGCGTTTATCAATGTGCGTGAACTTGTGAAGGAGTCGTGTGTAAATGAAGTGGCCGTATTTGTCTCCTTGGGCAGTCTACAAGTTCAACTTATCTCTACAACTAAGTAGAATGGTTTAATCAAAGGAAATATAATCTATTTGTTTTCAGCCTTCGCTTTAATGGCACAATTGATATTCTTTAGATATGATTCCAATAGTTTCATAATGGAGGTAGCCCCTCCTATAATATGTTCATTTGTTGGTGTTTCTTTTAACGATAATCAATTAAACATGTACTCCTCTAATTGCTGCCAAATGAGTTAAAATTGACCCGTTGTAGATTTATTGGTAACGTATTTCACTGAAGCTTATCCATTATGTAAAATAGGCTTCAAAAGCGTGGATACTAATCTGACCAGATTTGGTTTTCTAGAAAAGCTTTATGCATGTGTATGTGTTTCATTTTTTCAGAAAATAAGATTCAGTGTATGCTGTATTGTAGTTCTGGGTCAGTCACATTACCGGTGGTAAAATAGAACAGGTGCTTTCAAGTCCTGAAAGTACCATTCAGCCTTGACCTGAATAGTGAAAAGCCAACATTGTTAGGAAGAATATCTGTCCTTGGATTGGCTGTCTGCATTGTCTACCTTGAGTAATTAAGTGATAAAATGCAGAAAGTTACCAAGAGATTTAAAATGTTTTAAGTGTAAAATATGCTTCAAAATGCCTTGTAAAACATTGGATCCCTTGAGTGGAACTTTAAGGAAAAAATGGCAAACAGACAAGATTTTATGGCAGAAGAGACATAGTAAATTTCTTTTGCAATAAAGTTTCTTACCTGCCTGTATGCCCTGCACACTGAGCTGCGCACCTGCAGCTCAGTGTTTAATTTTGGCAATGCCAAAATGAATGAATGGTATCTCAGCCTGGATAATGAAAATGTGCAAAGTTCAGTACCCAGAAGCCAACCGGCCAAAATTGGCAGTAGTCAACCAGAAGCTCCAAGAAAAAACGGTTTGAAGAAGCACTGTTGACAGTGTGAAATGCGTCACCTCCTGGGTCCTGTGTCATTGTCCTGGTGGCTGTAATTTGACTTTTTTGGGAATAAATCACACTGGATCGTTCCTGTTGTTGTGCAGCCTTCCTTTCTTTTTCATTGATCATCGGTGGCGAGCTGTGGCGAGCACCCAGTGTGTCCGGATTGCCGTGATAGCTCACTTTAAGCAGTGTTCCCTTCTTTGAACCAGAAACTCCAAGACACTGTAGCTCTAGAAAGAAGGTGAGTATAGTTACACTTTAAGCTAGCCATACACTAGTAGAATTTCTTTAAAAATGTTTCATTTTAAGAACATTTGTTTGATTCTCTAACTGTTATTGAGGTCAAATCGCTGTTCGTATTTGATTACAAGGATGAAAAAATTTGAAGGAGCATGTTTTTTGCTTGGAAAAATCCATTCATTAGAAAATCAAATGTTAAAAACAAATTAAATTTTGAAGTGCTTTTAGAACGATATTCATCAAATCATCCAATGCACTGAGCATTTTCATACAAATGTTCACTGGAAAACCTATAAGTGTGTGTCCAGCTTTAGTATATTGGGAATGTATTTCTTATAATGTTGTGCACTGCTGTGTGTAAAGCCCTGTACACACGGGCCAAATGTTGGGCAGCATCGGCCGGTTCAATAGGTACCAGCCAACATTCGGCCCATGTGTACTGCAGCCGGTCCAACAGAAGCCAGCCATTTGGCTCGCTTCTGTCGAATGGCCATGTCTGAAAAAGGTATGCCGATCTGCTCCCGATCAGTTCTCTCAGCCAATAGTTGAGAGCACTGACTGGAGTGTTTTGGCAGGGGGGGCATCCCCCTGTCAGGACGCAATAGATCAGCAGGGGAGATCCCTGTACTAACATCGGATTGTTAGTACAGCTGAGCTGTCTGTTTTTTTTAGTTCAGCCTGCTAGTTTGAACGAAAAAAAAACTAGCAGTGGTTAATAGGCTTAAGAGTATGTCACCTTCCCAGCATAATCAGTGATACCTAATTAGAGCTGTTCAGTATGCTCAAAGGTAATGGTTATGGTCCATCTGCAGATTGAAGTGTATGTATACCCTACAAGGAACTTCTCTTATTTGCTCCATTTTACTCTGCTAAATATACTATTGAAAGCCTTTTATTGCATATGTTTGCAAAGTGCACTATCTCTCTTGAATCCAGTGCCTTTCTGTGTTTTTTGTACTCTGCAGTTCTTAAAGCTACTCTCCACCCCAAATTTAAGTTTTTTCTGGAGATGGGCTTTACAGGACAAAAAAAGGGGGAGAAAGGGTACCAACATCCCTGTACATCAATGTAAAAAAGGGAGTTTTATTTAGCGGGACTTTTTAGGTGCCAGTAAGAAAGAATTAATCATTATAAACCATGACGGATATTAGAAAATATATATATTTTTATTAATACATACAGAACATTATAAAAGGTTTGGTAAGGGTTATGTGCACATGTACAAAGATATATCGAGAATTCAAAACAGATGACAAAATATAAAATCACTCCATAAGGCAAGAGTGATTGTCCCGACATGTTTCGCCACTTTAGGCTCATCAGGGGATATTTTAAAGACAGTTAGATGTATCACTGCATACAACCAAAACAAAAACAGAGTTAAAACCATTACATAAACCAAAGGTACAATGTAGAAAATCAAAAATGGTAATGGTATGGTAGAATAGGCTGTCAACCACCATGCCCATCATCAGTCGCTCACCCAAATGAGGATCTTTTCGTCTGAGCCTCAGAGTCGAGTCATAGACAACCGTCAATGGGTAGTACACATGGGAAGACATCAAGAAGGCTCGGAAACATTGTTATCGGAAATGTTTTCCCCTGATGTTATAGAGAAGAGAAGGGGGAGGTGTTATGTAGTCTAATCCCACAGGTGACAACGCTGCTTCTCCGTAGTACAGAAAGTAAGCGCTGGGCCGTAAATGTGTTACTTGCAGGATCATCAGGTGAAAATAAAGGGAAGAAATGAATAAAGAACATTTTAAATGTGTCTTGTGAATGGCACCAATTATGGTGTACAAAGTCCATAACAGATTTTAGTTACCACAGTTACATTAGTTAGGAGAATATTTCTGAGGGGTTGCTATGAGTTACTGCACTTTTTCATATTTTATATGCTGTTTGTCTTGCGTTCCCGAAAAAGCTTGCTTTCCTACATTATATATGTAAGAAAAGCTGTAAATTGAATATAGCCACCTGAAAACACAGAATAGTAAGTATCGTTGTGCTACAAAAGAATGTTGTATATATACATTTTCAGTGGATAGTCCTATAAGTTCTGAGTCTACAAAAAATTTCTAGTCTGGTTTTTGATAGCCATCACTACTTACAATCCCAGCCATAAAATGGTTGGCCTGCTTATGAGTCCTACCACCACACAGGCATTTAACAGCAACTGTGGCCTAAGCACTTTACTTATCCCATGGAGATATTCTTTTATGACTGGCACAACTATTTAGTGACAGCATACTGTATATACCAATGTAGTTTAATTTGCTGGGTACATGTTAATAGCAAACATCTGTAAATGAAAAGAAGAGGACCACCCAGTACAGAACAGAATAGGCATTGTTCAGGATCTTTTGCCTGTTAACATGCCCATGGAATGTAGCTGGCATGTACCCAAACCATTGTTCTTTCAAGGACCTGTTGAGATGGCCATGTTTATCCCTTGTTACATGATAACTTAGTCTGTATTTCTGCTTGCAGCATTTAGATGACAGATGCTATTGGTGATCTTGTTTACCCAATATTCATATTACAGAATCTTTCCATCTGTGTCATTTATCATATAAGGAAACTACAAAGATTGTGAAATGCCTTCTGTTATTAATCTAGACAGTGCATATACAATGGATGTCTGCTTGTAATAGATGATTTATGTCGACAATGATATAAGCAATATTATCAGTATGAAATAAAATAAAAATAATATTTTATCAGTACGAAATAATACAATCATAGAAACATATGAATCAATTACGTGCATGAGACAACAAATTATAGTCATAGGATTTTGTTTAAAAATATCACACTGAAACTTTTTAATTTCCATTTACAAATAGTAAACAGGCAGCAAATTACAGCAGATAAGTGTCCTCAGACTTCTAAAAAAATAATTTTTGATTGGTAGCAATATATTATTTATCATTCCTGACATTACAAATAGGAGTTTTATTATATGTGGTTGCAACTTCAAAATGGTCAGTTTGGGGTGCATTTGGGAGGGGCTTCAATTTTAAATGTTGAGGTATAGTTATTGCGCATGATCAGTACATAATTAAAACTGAACTCCAAGCAAGCAGCTAAATGGATTATTTACCAAAGCCACTATGCACACTAGAGAACCAACAAAGCTTGGTGGAGAGCACTGGTAAAAACACACCCCCTGCTTGCTGATTGGGCAATGAGTGTGCAGCATCACAAGGATGGGGTTATCTTTCTGCTCACTCTGCTTTTTCCTACTGTTAGTATGACCCCTGCTAGCACATGTGTACTTCAGCAGACCTGATGGACTCCTAGTATTGACCCTCCCAATCTGAGTGCTGCTATGCAAAGAAATACATGAAGGCTGGTGTCAATACAGATTCAAGTACTCTAGGGGATTGATTCACTAAAACAGAAGAGTGCAAAACCGCAGCTGTGCATAGTAGCCAATCAGCTTCTAACTTCGGCTTGTTCAATTAAGTTCTGACAAATAAACCTGGAAACAAATTGGTTTCCATGCAGAGCTGCACCAGATTTTGCACTTTCCAGTTTTAGTAAATAAACCCCTAGTTGTATTTAAAAATACATTACATTTTTAGCAAATATATACCTGCATTTATTTGTGCTTTTTATATCTGCCAGGAGATCAGCTTTAAGTTAAGATGTATATATTAATTAACATTTTCAGTGAAAGCATATGGGAGATCCCTACTAAAGCTACAGTACATTTTAAAAACTGCCAGTCGTGCAGGGTGCACATACTTATAACCGTGGCAATACAGTATATGGCTGACTTGTGAAAACTGAAGACATGAAATGAAGCAAAAATTTGAAGTTCAATCTTTTCATTTTAACCTAACAAGAGTTCTGATTGGTTGCTATGAAAAAAAAAAAACTCCTAAATTGTATGCCTGTGGTATATGTTAAAGTCATGCAATCAATTTATACAGCATTTGTCTAGACTGCATATTTCATGAGCTGGGAGACAAATGTATAGTCAGTTAGATTGTTTTCCTTGACATCCAGTACACGGAACATCATATGCAGTAAGCCATAACAGCTGAATTTTAATTTTGGGGGAATAACCAGACTAATGAAAGACCATTTTGGATGCAATAGTTTACCGAACAAGAGAACTTTAGTATCTTTTAGTTGCTTTACAAAATGTGTTCATACATATGTTTATTTTATAACACAAAAAGTAGGCTCTTATTAGGCTAAAGATCTCTGAACTGTTAGCTCTTCAGCTACTATAACAAATAATAGCACATGAAGTTAAGTGGTTACGTTTAACTTTACTCTGACATTGCAGAAAAACCCAAACGGCCATTGCTAACTTTCTTCAGAAGTTGATAGCTATCTTGCTTTTTTTACTGCTACACTTTGTAGTGAGTCTAACCCAGCAACCAGTGGAGGTACCTAGGTCACTAAATAGTGAAAATTGGAAATTCATTATGACAGTTTTTTTCTAAGAGGTTGCTGCAAGCACCTCCATAGCTGACAGCTATGTGTTAATTACAGTGCACTGCTTGAGGACAGTTGGACTTTTACACTAGAACGAGCTTTGCTTTTTATGTTCCAGAAAACGCAGTATATTTACAAAATAGAAAGCAATTTATCTTCTCACCAAAGTATAATCTCCTTGTTGGACACTTATTCATGATAACTACCATATTTTTCACTTCATAAGACGCACCTAGGTTTTAGAGGAGAAAAACAAGAAAAAAAATATTCTGAACCAAATGGTGTACTAAAATATCTATCAGTGCCCATGAAATGCAGCCTTACCTGTGCCAATTAAATGCAGCCTTACCTGTGCCAATAAAATGCAGACTGACTTGTGCCAATAAAATGCAGCCTGACCTGTGCCAATAAATGCAGACTGACTTGTGCCAATAAAATGCAGCCTGACCTATGCCAATAAATGCAGACTGACCTGTGCCAATAAATGCAGACTGACCTGTGCTAATAAAATGCAGCCTGACCTGTGCCAATAAAATGCAGCCTGACCTGTGCCAATAAAATGCAGCCTGACCTGTGCCAATAAAATGCAGCCTGACCTGTGCCAATAAAATGCAGCCTGACCTGTGCCAAGAAATGCAGTCTGATCTGTGCCATGAAATGCAGCCTGATCTGTGCCATGAAATGCAGCCTAATCTGTGCCATGAAATGCAGTCTGATCTGTGCCATGAAATGCAGCCTGATCTGTGCCATGAAATGCAGCCTAATCTGTGCCATGAAATGCAGCCTGATCTGTGCCATGAAATGCAGCCTGATCTGTGCCATGAAATGCAGCCTTACCTGTGCCACCTCTACCTCGCACAAACTGACATTCCTTATGCATCCGCCTGTCACTCAGAAGGCAGAGCAGCTGAAGCGGCCACCACAGCTGTACTCCATTTGGCCTGCTCGGGCTGCTCTGTCTTCTGTGAGTGACAGGCCCAGCGGGAGATCACCCGGCGCTCATGAGAGATGGCCGCGCCACCGCCTAGGCCTGCTATTGTAACATGGCGGCATCGACAACAGGGGGGGAGAGGGCTGGTCAGTAATCGCTCCATAAGACGCAGAGACATTTCCACCCATTTTTGAGGGGAAAAAAGTGCGTCTTATGGAGCGAAAAATACGGTATTTATAAGTTTAGTCCATTCAAACAGAAAGGTCCCTGAAATGAGGGGCTATTGTTATATTAATTACTTTTCTTTAATGGGTCCATCTAAAACTGTTTTGTCTTTGTTTGATAGATGCTTGAGAGTTAAACTACTTGACAGATTTTTAATATATCTCTAGGACTCTATTGGTGAGATCTCTGCGCATCACTTCCTGGATCTGCACATCTGCGGGACCCATTATAGCCATATTAGGTCAATGATGTCACGAGCATCCCCTTTTTTGTGTGTGGCTGTAGGGTGGGGAATTCCGCTGTCAAAGCTGATTGGGCCAGCAGTAGGGGCAGACTGTTCTGGGGGCAATTGCCCCCCCCCCCAGGCTGCTCTGATGTAAAAGGACCACACTGCTTCCACCACAGACATGCCTAAAGGCTTCCTGGTGAAGAAGACTGCAAGTGTCCTATCGAGTGCGGGATGAGGATGAGAACAGAACATAGACCACCCCTGGCATAAATGGTGTCCGAGTCCAAGCAGGCCAGCTCTGTGCCCCACTGGAGTCTCTCCTGCCCTAACCAATCCTGACTGAGCCACCCTGGCTCCTCCATACAGCCCCCTGTCAGCCAGTTCGTGAATCTGGAGTCCTTGCAGCAGGCTCTGTCCAGCCTGAACCGCCCAGTTAGTACAGAGTAGCTGGAGCAGAGCTTCAGCCTGGGATGGGGGTCAGCAGGAGGCAGGAAAGAGGGGGAGTGGGAGGGGGGCTGAGTCGATGCACCATGGGCCTCTGGGTTGTACTTCCCCCCTGGGCTAAAAGTTGCCAGTCAGCCCCTGGCAGGCAGCCTGCTATTATATGACAGTTTCCCTCAGGTTAAGGCCCAACCCAATTCCGCCCCAACCTTAGCTCATCCTTAGTGAGATCTTACTGTTGGATTAGTCAAGACATATAAGAAGCTAGGGCCTCACTCTACTTACAATAATTATATATAATATAACTTGTGGGTGGAATGTCCCTTTAATCTATTTCTCCCTTCCTTAGTGTTTTCCATCTGTTATTTATAATAATATAAAAACAAAGAGGGAAATATAAGGAAAGGAGAGAAACCAAATATTAAATTAGGGAACATTAATTGGCTACAAAGCTTACAAAAGAAGCCCTACTTCAATTTTTATTAATGTGCTCTGTTTCCCATGTTTTATCACTTTAACCCTGAAAGTACAGAAGAATACTTCTTGATTTGCCAGTAATGCACTCAGCTCCTGTTGTGGGCACAAGTTCTGTTGTGGGCTGACAACACACAGCTTTTTGTGGACTGACTGGTGTCAGCCCTGCCCAGTAATTTTTGCTAATCGTAACCTACACAGCCACTCTCACTCTCAGATACCTACAGTATAAAGTTAAATCATTCTGTAGTGCATAATAAGTAGGGCTAAATACACTATTTGAGATATCACTGGAAGTGTGCAAAGGACAGTTCTAAACTTCTAACATTAACAACAGTTTTTTTTTTTTGCACTTATGAAACGTATATAGCAAACTATTTCCAATGGGTTATTTAACATACCAAAAGCAAGCAATTGAGAAAAGTTAATTGTTAGGGTTTACAATCACTTTAAAGTGTATCTAAAATAATTTTTTTTTGCTTTGGTAAGGGTTAGTACATCTACTTTCTACTCCACACCCTATCCAAGAGTAAGAAAAATGTATCAGCTGTAGATATACTTACTAATTTATTTAGATCCCATCATTTCCTATAAGGCATTGCTACCAATTTGTAGCTGCTAGATTCAGCCACCATTTAAAATGAAACTTCAAAGGCGTGTTATTGAGATAAAGAATTTATTTTTATGAGCTGGAAGCCAGCCCACCCTTTATATCCTTCTGTTAGATATTTTTCCACTTTTAAAATCTGAGAGTTTCTTAAATCTGAACAGGTCTGCTTAGGGATCACCGCAGCTGGACTCATCTGTTTTGGCTACCACCAGTCCTGCCTTCACACCTTTTCAAACATAGCTTTGATCAGCGTTTATTTCCATGTGGACTTGAGCTGGCAGCGATACTTTTTTGTGTTTTACAGCTGCAGCGTAGGATTCATTATAACCCTTACTCCAGGTGAGAAAAAGATTGTAGTACACAGATATTCAGTTTAACAAGACCAGCGGAAACATTTCCTAAGGGCCTAAGGGGTTAAGCAAGATGAGAATGAGTGATTTGGTACTGGAAATCTCGAGTGATGTTATGGAAATGCCTGACCATGTTATCGGTAGAAGCCAATACATTGTATATGCTGATTTGTTATACTGATCAAGTGTCTACCCAAGTAATGATTCTGTGGATTGTCTGCACAAAAAATGTTTTGTCCCTGTGTATCAAATTTTCGTTTTTCATTTCTTATTATATTATCTATACTCTATGATTGTATCTACGTTCAATGGATTTGCATATCAACGGGGAATCATGGCTGGGACAGACCCTCTGGGACTAAGGGGACACTTTATACTAGGTGTGGCTCAGTCAGTCTGTGCTGTCATATACCCAGATAGCAAGGATAACTTGCCACAAATTTGTGGCAGTGTTGAATTGTCTGTTAGGTTGTTACACATTTTCATTGGCAAGTTGTACACTTGCAGAGCACTTGAAGCACAAGTTCTAGTTGACACTTTTCCATCTGAAGCAAATTTACATGGCAAGTCTCCAGCAAGAGCAAAGTTGCAGTGGTTAGTCTACAGCAAGGGCTCTGAAAGTCACAGTGACCCCTATGGTGGGATGACTATTCCACAACATAACTGAACCAGAACTTGCAGCAGACTTGCAGAATGCAAAGAAAGTTGATCTGGACTCATGCAATGCAGACTTGCTGCAATTGTGCAACAAATGTGTGAAGCCTGGCAAATATAGCATTAGCTTAGCAAGTCATTTTCAAACTTGCAGCACAATTGGTTGCTATCTTGGTACATGGACTTTGCTGACTTCTTGGGCAGGTAAGAAGCAGGAGACAATCTTCCAGATGTCCTAACTGTTTTAGTGGTTTGTGTGTAAGTGGTGTTGGGCATCTTGCACTTCTATCACTTTCAGGTCGCAGTAGTGTGTAGCAAGCCTAAACGTGTCAGCAAAATGTGCTGGGTATTATATTATGTTAGTTTTGATACAGAAATAGATATATTAATAAACAATTTCAATGTAACAATTTCAATGTAGTATTTTATTTCATTAAAGCCCAACTCCAGCCAAAATGGTTTTGTTTGGTTTTTAAAAGGGGAAGAGTCAGACGTTTTTTTCCTGCCAGTTTCCTTCACTTCAAGAATTGCTTTAAGGTACAATTGCAGTAATTTATAATAAATGCTCACTGAAAATCAGTTTACACTGACTACCTTGCTCCTATAGGAGGCCTAGTTGGAGGGGATATGGTATCTGCCAGGGTTATCACTGATGTAAAGTTGGAGATAACTTTCTGTGACCACTACTAGAGAATGCACAACATTTGAAAGTGATGCTATTACCATTATTAGCCAGGAAAAGCTCCTCTTTATGCCTGTCTGAACTAGTTTTACTTTGTTATTGGAATCAGCGCAAAGTCTCATTAATAATGACTCCCTTGTCCAATGAGAGTGCTGAAGTGCTAAAGAAAGGCAATCTTATTGGACAGGGGAATAGCAGTGGTGAAGCTTCAGGCCCAAGTCACAAGCATATAATAAATATTATATATTACAAAATAAAGATTGCCACTCAACGAATAAATCATTTTACTCTTTGTGTGAGGCTTGATGTCTAATAAAGGTAATAGGAAGCATCTTGTAGTCCTAGTTACTGCTCTTAAGCAAGATACACTCAATACAATCTAATTGTATAGTTTATTTTAAATGTAATAACTATGCAATGTGAGAGCCAACCTAAATGACCATTGAATTCGCTTTATTCTAAATAGGTGATGATAAATCTAAAGGAGTTTGTACAATCATGTCGTGCCATGTATGTCCAGTTTTAGGCTTGACTTTTGCTTAAAAAAAAATTAAAAATGGAATATAGGCTCACTATAAATGACCATTTTGAAGCAATGCACAGACCATGAAAACTTCAATTTTTGATCAGTCGCAGTTTGTAGATACATTGCCATTTTTGCTCTAGGTGTTCAGTAAGAGGTGCGCTAAACCTTTGTTGAGTCATCTATTTAAAAGTAAAAAAACTGCTCATGCAAGCCTAGCACAGGCAGCAGTAAAACAAAAGATACATAGTCATTAGAGCTGCACGATTAATCGTCAAGAACCGTTATCGCGATTTTTTTTCCCATTGTGATCTTGACAAAAGTGTTTCACAATTCTGTCTATGCAAAGAATTCTCTCTGCTCTTCTGAAGCCACAGCCGTCAAAAGAAAGGAAGAAAAAAAACGGGCAGTCTGCCAAGAATCAAAACATTCTTTAGCAGTTTAACTTAAAGTGGATGTAAACCCAATGTCATCCTTTCTAAACTACTGCCATAGGGGTTATCTATTAGGATATACATGCCTCCTGCATGTATCTTTACCTGTCAAATGTCTCCCCTCTGTTATGGGAGCCGAAAAACTGCAGATTCTGTGCGTGAGTCTGTTGTCTGGAGCTCGGTGGGTGGAGTTGTGATGTCAGTAGACTCCCCGCCCACCTCTACACTCCCCTTGTCAATATGCATTTTCTCCTGTGTATTTCTTACACTGAACTTCTGCTATGATCTCTAACATCCAGTGAAAAGACAGGAAAGTAACCACATGACTTCAGCATGCCAAATCATGCTGAGGTGTGGAACAGCCAATCCTTGCAGAGCTGCTGAAGAAAGGAGTGGGGGAGGGAATTAAAAAACAATGCATGTCTTAGGCTAGTGCACAAGATATGTAAATCACCTGTCATTTACAGCAAGGGGGAGGATTTGACAAAGTTTTTCTCTGTTTGTCAAGATTTATCTCACTGAACAATATAAGAGGATTGCTCAGAGCTGGATTAACTGTGTGTGGCAAGACTGGGCTCAAATGATAGGAAATCGTAAGTTTTAAGTTTAAACATTGTAATAATTTGTCAATGGAATAGACTTTGTGTGTAAATGAAGAAAGTTTAACCACTTAAAAACTAAACCTTTTTCTGACATTTGTTGGTTTCAAGTTAAAATCTTTTTTTTGCTAGAAAATTACTTAGAACCCCCAAACATTATATACATTTTTTTAGTAGAGACCCTAGAAAATAAAATGGTGGTTGTTGCAATATTTTATGTCACACTGTATTTGCGCAGCGGTCTTTCAAATGCAATTTTTTAAAGAAAAAATTACTTTAACGAATTAAAAAAAAAAACTAACCAGTAAAGTTAGCCCAATTTTTTTTGTATAATGTGAAAGATTTTACGTCGCGAGAATCGTGATCATTTTATTCTAAGCAAAAAAATTGTGATTCTCATTTTGGCCAGAATCGTGCAGCTTTAATAGTCATATATTGCAAAAGCTGCCCAAACTGTCTTTTTGCAATGAATAATCAAAATCAGTGTCATTTTATTCTTTTCCTTGCTGTGAAATTTCCATATGAGTTTTTGGCTAGTTAGGATGGCCAACATAAAAAAAAAATCTTGCAAAAACAAGCTACAACAATGATGCTTTCATTGTTAAGGAACAAGGCAAACATTATAATATTTAATCAGCTCTAAGTCCTTATTAAACACGATAGCTTCCTTAACCCTTTCTCTGCCAAAAGGGGCTCGCGGCACATAGAAAAAGATCACTGGCAGCCAAGTGTTTTTAACATCTATTTTTCTGCTAATGACTTTCCTGCAGATGAAAATAAAATGTCCATATAAAAAAGATGATTTATTAGCAGAAGGCTGAGACATGGAGGAGACGCATTAATAGGATCCAGACATCGCCATTCAGAATCTTCTTTTTCTTTCCTATGTGATGTATGAGAAATAAAGTAGGGCATATAAAAAAGAAACAGCCTTGACACGCAGTCTATGAGAACAGAGCTGATGAAAGGAAGCACAAGGAGGTATAATAGTGGCTTTATCTGCCATCAAAACACCCTCAGTTGAGAGAGAAGTATTTTTGATATACACTGTGGTCTCATAGAAGAAATACCATTCAAATTTAAAGAGGGCTTTGCATAATGTGTAATTTCACTTAGCTTGTCTTCTCTGTTTCTATGGGCTGCCAAAGAGAGAGTCCCAATTCGAGCAGATCTGCCTCCAATCACTTTGTCTGTTCGGTGTGTTTTTAAAGAGTTTGCCATTGAATTGACTTGGAAAACCTCTTGCATTGCATTCTGTACTCGCCCTTTCCTAACTTTCTGAGGGTTGGCATGATATGGGTTGTTACCTTCTGGTCCTCAAATATCTCTTTGATCTGTCTGCTTCTGCATACATCAGGAGTAATGGAAAAACATTCATCATACATCATAGCACTGTTTCTCATAATCAAACCCCTACTCAGCGGAGTTGATTTACTAAAAGATTAGTTTAGGTTGAACTCGATGGACGTGTCTTTTTTCAACCTGGCTAAGTATGTAAGAATTTGCACTTTCCAAAGCAAATGTTCACGTAGCTTAGTGCAACAAAAGTGTAAAAATTATTTTTCCAGGCTTTGGATACAATAGGGGAGGGTTAGAACCCCTTAAGGTTTTATTACTAAATCCGCTCTTCATAGGTAGATTTACCCTTATTATTTTTCCTGATGATCATTGACAAGTAAACAGAAAGTAATAGGAAATCCAAAATGTTAGAGTTGCCACATGAAATAGAGATACGTTTTAATTCTCCAATGTGGGCATCTGTTCCAGTGACAACTGTCTAACAGGGGAATCTGCCTTGCTTTGTACAGATTTCTACCATCTTGCTTCTGCAGGATAGGTAAAGGAAAATCACCCCAACATGTTACAGAAAGCAGAAAACATATTTTTTTTATCCCTGCCATACTCTAAACCTAAACAAAGTTACAAGGTTGTGTCTATACATACATTCCATCACTTTGTTCAGTGAACATTCTCTACTCCATTAAGCAAATCAACTCTAGCAAATCAATGAAAATGACAATATTTGAAGAGCTTTAACTCACAGTAGCCAATCAGACTGTACTTAGTTGAGTTGAGTTGAGTTGAGTTGCATGGTTGACATGCTTTGTGTATTTTATAGCTTTGTGGTGGGTTTGAACATATCTTCAGTGTAGGTTTCAATTGGCATAGTAAGCGATACATTGGTTGATGTAAAAGAATGGAAGGTTTATGCTCTGCTAAGGCAAAGTGTACCTATTGTAGGGCTGCTTGGTTTAGGACATGGTGGATTATTTTATCCAGAAGTCTGGGGTGGGCATGGCCTACAGGATCGCAGGTGTACTTGACATATTTATGCACATATTTTTCTGATATATGTTTTAATTTAGTTTATCCACATTATACTTGGATCCTAATACATCATTTTACACCTGAGTAGTGCAGAGGTACACTGTCACACATTACACTGTGTTTTTTGTCACTATGACATGATAATTTATGACATCTGGACACATTTTATAGTTTTGTTTGTTTGTACCCTGTTTCCCGCAAAATAAGACCTAGCGTGATTGTCGGTGATGGTTGCAATATAAGTCCTACCCCCCAAATAAGCCCTAGTTAAAGTCCTTGTAGGTCTTATTTTCAGGGTAGGGCTTATTTTCAGAGGAAACAGGGTAGGGCTTATTTGGGGGGTAGGGCATATATTGCAGCCATCACTGACAATCACGCTAGGTCTTTATATATCTATATATATATATATCTATATATCTATATATATATACACTGTATATATATATATTTTTTTTTATTTTTTTTCTCCCATGTGTATTCATATATACACTTTTATGTTTGTTATACACTTATATGTTTGTTTAGGTGAATATTTTTAATTTCGTTTTGATCATTTAAAGTGGCAGCTATGTTTAAGTATCTCACGCTTTATCTATTATTTATCATTTAATAACGATGAGCTCTGTGGTGCAGTGGTGAATGGGTGTATTTTACATCAATGGTACATCACTTATTCATTTTTCATTGAAATGTAAAACCTGCTGTTTGGCAGCACAATCAAAAAGTGTGGCTGATGTGTATAATGATTAGCTTTAAATCTTCTTAGTTTAGCTGTAGTGTTGAACAAACTGAGTCCATGTGTTAATGTCCTATCTTTCTTGCCATCTGCATACAGGTCTCATGCTTCCTGTCTTCTGTGTGGTGGAGCAGATGGACAGCAGGGAAGAACATGCTGAATTTGTACTGGTTCGTAGAGATGTCCTTTTTAATCAGTTGGTAGAGACCGCCCTTCTTGCCCTCGGGTACTCTCACTCATCAGCAGCTCAAGCACAAGGTAAGGGAGCTTCTAATATGATTCTCTTAGTTTGCACATCATGTTAATGATGTCAATGATATGGCTTGGTAGCTAGGAGCAACTATGATGGTCTCATTTCTGAAATTTAGTATTCTCCTATCTATTTTTAATACATTTTATAGAAAAATTACATTGTTTTACTAACTAAAAATTATACATTATTTTAATGATTAAAAATAAATGGATTTTTAATGTTTGTTGTAACAAATGGGTATATGCTAAAACTAAGTAAGCAGGATAGCATTGATTTGTGATTTCCAGAGTTTATATAGCTTATGGATATTCAGGGATATAACATATTGCCTGGGCGCCTGGTATAGGACCACTCCAGGCCTCTAGTACTTATCTTCATGGAGTGATAAAACTTTCCACTACTCTATAAGGTGGGAGCAGTTGTAGTCAACATGGTCTATGGGGTGGTATGCACTTTGTGCACTGGTGTCTCCACAGTAAATATATTAATGTAATTGTTTCTGTGCACTGATATGATGGGATGTAAGCCCTTATTTTGTTTCTGTCTATAGGAAAAGTAGATTTTAGGTATGACCACCAAAAGGCTTATTACGGTGTACACTTTTGCCTCTATAACTTAGATATCTTTGTGGCCACACAGTTCCACACAACACATAGCTTTAATAACACAAATAGGCACATGATTACATCTTTATGTGCTGTTGCTTTGCCAGAAATATTTACACAAGGTGAGAAACGTAAGATAGGATCATGTAAAAAAAGGAAGCTTGGCACACATAAAAGTTTACTGTGCTAGACCTTCTCAAAATAATACCTGCCTAAAGGTCTTAGTTCCACCTGTGTATAATTAGTGTTTTACTACCTGTTACTATAGATTAGTCAGACAGTTTGATCTACCAGTGAGGAAGAAATACATTTATTTTGCATACAGTAAATTTGACAGAATACAAAAAACGGTCACTTTTTATAGGTTACCTTAACAAGGTCCCAGAGCATATTGAAACCATTCCATATATGGAAACCATTTGATTGGCAGAATACTGCAAACAGGGAATTCATTTGTAGATGCACAATGCTTGTAAACCTACATCTTTGTGTTGTCTCTACCATTTATGTCAGGTAGGCTAATATGCTTTTTAAAAACAATTTTTCATTTGTTGGTCAATATACCAGAACACACAAAAGTATGCGGTATTAGTTTGTATTTTAGGTCAAAATAGGCGATTTTACCATCTAAGCCAATGGTTCTCATATCTGATAAATATGCAATAATATGAAGGATGCACAAGGCTTGTAAACCAACCTCATAGAGAATCACTTATAACAGAGAAAGGATGTTGCTATCTGCTCGACATTATATATCACAGTATGTCCCATTCATAAAATATAGGCTGTGGTATGTAGCTGACTGAGCCCCAGGGATTGCTCATTGCTTTTTTTACAGCAGAGAGAGCTTCATGATTGGAGGAACTCTGACCATGTGACTTTCACAGGCTTTTTTTTTAACAGAACTCCCGTTCATTTAATATTGCTTCTTCGGCTTCAGACTTCCACAGCTGACAGAGCATTAAGTGCGTTTATAAAGCATGTGCTGTGTATTAAAATGTGCTATGCTAGTTTTTTGCTGTGTTTTATTTTTGTTGTCTATATCATTTATTTAGCAGACGGGCTGGTATACAAGTAAACTTGCACTGGCAGTCAAGCAGAATTACAGCATGTTAGTGTGTCATACCCTGTAGCATATGCCATTTATTAATATCTTCATTGGCCAGTTGATAATATTGGTATATTAGATCCTGGGTTTTAATCTTGCCTCTCTATTGTGCAGAAAATGTTCCTTATTACAAGCTTTTGGTCCCATACATATCGGGCCTGTACAAATAAGCAGCTAAGACAGGATAGCAGGTTTATAGTTGTCACACTAGCTCATGTTATCACCTTGTTGACATGACCCGTGCAGACTCCCTGGCTGGCAGGCCACAAACAAGCCCCCCGTTTGAGAGGGCAGAGCCCGCGTGGCTGGGCAGCGCTGTGCTATAAAGTAGTTTATTATTGTGTAAGGTAATATTTTCCTTTGGATTGTGTCATATGAACATGGTTAGCAGCTCAGAATAAGAGTGAGTCACACACCACCCTTCCAATGGGGCCTTTGTCCTCTTCAATTACCCATGAATGTAAATCTAATTGTCTTTATGGTTGGTCTTCTCATTGCTTTGCTGTTTAATCTAATATTGGAATAACATCTTTATGTTGCAGCCCTTGGAGGCAGAGTTTTATGGCTGGTCTTTGGTATTCAATAAGAGAAAATATGCAGGGAAAAAGAATGTATCAAGCTACAATTAAGTCTTTACAAGAAAAGGCAGCATTGTAATGAGAAGAGTGGAGTCAAGTACCAGTTAGACCAAAGTAGCCACATTATAACCTTGGTTGGACTTCAGGTTATATAGAAAATTTATGAGGCCTAGCTAAAGACATTTTCTTTTCACATATTTTTTTTCCTCAGAATGATATTTTTATCCACATTCAAGTTAAATAAGAAGTAAGCAGAGTGATGTTACTGGCGCCTTGTGATATTGCTGAGAAAATAGAAAATATGTGCCAATACCTCATTGACTAGTTGACTAGTTGCTAGTCAATTGGTTGACTCTGAGACCACAAAATAGTTTTTTTAGTATTTTAGTTTCATTTTAGTTGTGGCAGAACAATCTTTTTTCTAGATTCAGCATGAAAGAAATAGGGGTTTATTCAATAAATTAAAGGTAAAAGTAATCTAATTGGAGGCCGATTCATACTTTCATTGTGAATGGCACTCCAACACACCTTAAAAACACAGCGCACTGTATGGTGTCCTGTTTGTTGCATTGCACTGCAAAAAAATGAAGCCTGCTCCAATTTTGTGTGCATTGCTCTGCTTTTTAACGCATTCATTCGAAATAGGCTGTTTAATGCCCGTGTCAATGCATGGCATGGTGTGCATCACAGGCAGCGCACTGGGTTGTGGTGAATAATTCCTTTGGGAAAATAAATAAGCTCCATAGTTGTGTAGTATTAAACACAAAAGCAAATGTTTATTATATTGCAGCTTATCAATTCTTAGATGTAGTGACTGTAGTAGTTTCCCTTTTAGGCTTTCTTTCTCTTTTCATCTGGTAATCCAGCCAGTAAGTCTGTGTTTTTGTTTTCTAAACATAAAAGCTCTCTTATGCCCTGTACACACGGTCGGACATTGATCGGACATTGATCGGACATTCCGACAACAAAATCCATGGATTTTTTCCGACGGATGTTGGCTCAAACTTGTCTTGCATACACACGGTCACACAAAGTTGTCGGAAAATCTGATCATTCTGAACGCGGTGACGTAAAACACGTACGTCGGGACTATAAACGGGGCAGTGGCCAATAGCTTTCATCTCTTTATTTATTCTGAGCATGCGTGGCACTTTGTGCATCGGATTTGTGTACACACGATCGGAAATTCCGACAACGGATTTTGTTGTCAGAAAATTTTATAGCCTGTTCTCAAACTTTGTGTGCCGGAAAATCCGATGGAAAATGTGTGATGGAGCCTACACACGGTCGGAATTTCCCACAACAAGGTCCTATCACACATTTTCCGTCAGAAAATCCGACCCTTTGTACGGGGCATTACAGTTAAAGGGATGAGACAGACCATTTAACACTGGCAGGGGTGCTTAAAATGATTAGCTTTTATTTATTTATCTAAAACCTTTACCCCAAAAGGAAAAAAAAATGTTTGCTGTAACTTTTTATAAAGTATTAGCAAATGTGCAGCTTCAATTTGCTAGTGCATTTAAATCTGCTAGTACATCTAACACTCTCCTCCCACCAGACTGACAATTCTGCTGTCCAAATGTGTCCTCTGTGCTCTTTCCAGAGTGATGTATGTATAAGACAGAAGGTGTGTTATGGGCCAGATCACTAGGAAAAACAGAGGAAAAAAGCCTAAAAAAGAAAACCAATACAGTCACTGCATCTGATGATTGGTAAACTGCAATATTTTTTGGTATCTTTGGTTTTGGGTTTAATACTGCTTTAAGATTTATATTTACAGTTGTAATGCTAATGTTCATATTTACTTTGAACATGTAGTTTATAGTTTTATAGTTTCAGGGTGATTCCTGTTAGTTTCATTGTGAACCTTAGATCATCCCCAATTTATGTACCTTTTGACCTCAGATTAGCCCTAATGAATGCTTCTTCAGACTTCAGATCAACCCCAAACCCTGAAGCTTCAGACCTTAGATTAGCCCCAAATCATGCCCCTTTAGCGGTAAGATCAGTCCCAAACCTTGCAGCTTCAGACCTCAGATCAGCCACAAACCCTACAGCTTCAGACCTCAGATCACCCCCAAATCATGCTGCCCCTTTAGAGCTAAGATCAGTCCCAAACATTGCACCTTAAGACCTTAGATCAGTCCCATACCTTGCAGCTTCAGACCTCAGATCAGTCCCAAATCATGCCCCTTTAAAGCTAAAATCAGCCCTAAACCTTGCACCTTCAGACCTCAGATCAGCCACAAACCCTGCAGCTTCAGACCTCAGATCAGCCCCAAACCCTGCAGCTTCAGACCTCATATCAGCCCCAAATCATGCCCTTTTAGTGATAAGATCAGCCCCAAACCCTGCAGCTTCAGACCTCAGATCAGCCCCAAATCATGCCCCTTTAAAGCTAAAATCAGCCCTAAACCTTGCACCTTCAGACCTCAGATCAGCCACAAACCCTGCAGCTTCAGACCTCAGATCAGCCCCAAACCCTGCAGCTTCAGACCTCAGATCAGCCTCAAATCATGCCCCTTTAGAGCTAAGATCAGTCCCAAACCTTGCACCTTGAGACCTCATATCAGCCCCAAATCATGCCCTTTTAGTGATAAGATCAGTCCCAAACCCTGCAGCTTCAGACCTCAGATCAGCCCCAAATCATGCACCTTTAAAGCTAAAATCAGCCCTAAACCTTGCACATTCAGACCTCAGATCAGCCACAAACACTGCAGCTTCAGACCTCAGATCAGCCCCAAACCCTGCAGCTTCAGACCTCAGATCAGCCCCAAATCATGCCCCTTTAGCGCTAAGATCAGTCCCAAACCTTGCACCTTGAGACCTCAGATCAGCCCCAAAACCCTGCAGCTTCAGATCTCATATCTGCGCCAAATCATGCCCCTTTAAAGCTAAAATCAGCCCCCCAAACCTTGCACCTTCAGACCTCAGATCAGCCACAAACCTTGCACCTTGAGACCTCAGATCAGCCACAAACACTGCAGCTTCAGACCTCAGATCAGCCCCAAACACTGCAGCTTCAGACCTCAGATCAGCCCCAAACACTGCAGCTTCAGACCTCAGATCAGCCACAAACCTTGCACCTTCAGACCTCAGATCAGCCACAAACACTGCAGCTTCAGACCTCAGATCAGCCACAAACACTGCAGCTTCAGACCTCAGATCAGCCCCAAACCCTGCAGCTTCAGACCTCAGATCAGCCCCAAATCATGCCCCTTTAGCGCTAAGATCAGCCACAAACCTTGCACCTTGAGACCTCAGATCAGTCCCAAACCTGGCAGCTTAAAACCTCAGATCAACCCCACACCTTCAGAAATGCAGGGGTTTATATACCTTCTGCAGTACTACCAACAGGAGAAGGGAGAGAGAAGGCAGGCAGGCTTCTTTCACACACCGAAGTCATAAGCTGCTTTTAGGCCTCTGCTGTCACTGATGCCAGGGAGGTTGGAGGCCCATGTGAAGTCCAAGCATTGTAATTGACAGCTTGGGAAGCTATCAATAACAGCCTATGACAGTGGCGCTTTTGGTGCGTGTGAAAAAGGCATCACAAGTCGGCTCAAGCAAGTGCACCACAGATTGCAGATCCATGTGCCCATCATGTTTCTCGGGTTTTAATGCTCAGATACAGTATTAGGAAGTACCACCTTATCTTTCTTTTTTAGTGTGTTTATATAATATGTTGAAGACTACTATAGACCAGAGCCATTGTATACTCAAGCATGGAATTTTATGTCATCTGGGAAATTTTAGTTGTGCTTGTGTGTGACATTTTACAGGTCCCTGTAAGAGAGAAAGCCTTTGTCATAGCAAGGCAAGTTCTTTGTAGAGAATAATAAATGGATTTTAGTGATCTGATTATTATTCTCATTATTTTGAATTGTTTTTGTACTCTATCTTTAATTATCTTGTGATTTTAGTTCACATTGCTTGCTGTTAAGAAAGGTTCAATTTAAGCCTATCAATATTTAGCAGTTATTAGATACATTTTACAATATACACGTAGTAAATGCAAGTAGAGCACCAAATTTCTCAGGCTCTGAGGCTCTGTCAAGTTATGGGAAATTTTACACATATTTGTGAATGTCATGAAAGCTCTTCCACTAAAAGCACAGTTCAAAATATAGTGATGCATCGGCACCGGTTTGCTCTCTCTACATCATTTTTTGTTTTAGTTTGGGATAGTGTGAGAAGGGTTAGAACTTGTGCCAGGTTTATACCAGTGTCACCACTAATTTCTGTGGGATTTTAAATGTTGTCTTTGTTCCCACAGAGGTGATTAGTCTTCTTGTTGTCTGACTCCTATTATCTAGACAGGAAATGATAAGAAATCTCCTTCCTGTGCACACAGTTATTTGTCTCAATATCTGTTCTGTCTGATACCTATATAAAACAAATGAATTCAAAGCAGACACAGGTTCTAACCCTTCCTCTCCCTATACAAAACTAAATAAAATAACATTTTTGTCTGGAGTTGGGTTTTTTTTATTAGTTTTTTTTTTTTTTTTATTGGGAGCGGGTACACTCCCTAGTTCACACCTAGGCAAGAATTACATCACTTGTTCCACCCTCCTCCCTGTCCACAGTGTCAATGGTACAGGTCATATGTTCCCAGAGGCTGCAGCACCAGTCTTATGACATTACATTTTTATGTGTGTGGGTATGATGCTGTTTGAATAACAGTACCATTGGAGGGTCTCATCCCTGAACTACGACATAAATAGGGATGGGTGAATGATTCGGCCTGATCATGAGTTTGGGCCAAACATTTGCCTATTCGACCTTTTGCCAAACACCTGAATTTGCAAGGTGTTCGCCCCAAATGAACACCCTGCAATGCACAATAGTAGTAAAGGTCTTGCGAGCTACCTTATAATAGTATGATAACAGCTGCTAGCACTAATCACGTCCCATACTAACGTGTGAGAATCACAGATAAATAAAAAAATCTCCTTAATGACCTGCTGAACCTGCAGCAAAAAAACTAAAAAACAAACTTGTTAACTAAAGTGATGCACCTATAATATATATACTGGTAAGTGACTGTTGTCGTCATACAGCTTACAACATCATATAGCTTGAATATACATTTCATAAAATATAAATATTGATACAAAAGTGATCCATAAAGTGCTCGGGTGCATATAGGTCCGTGATACTCTGACCATCCAGAGTCAGTTTTCAGCATCCTTAATCTAAAGATAATAAACTTGATAGGTGACTGTGAATATAGCGATCTTCAGCAGTGATTACACTCAGGTGCTCCCCACCCCAAGGTAAAAGCCGCTCACCTCAGAGCGTATGACCTCGCAATTAAGTTTGGTCAGTACACGCTTTTGAATCGTCAAGACAGATTCCAAGTCAGGTTGCACGGTCCAAATTCTGCTTAAAGATGTGGCATCCTCATATATAAGTATAAAAAAGAAACTCCATAGTGTAATAACGCTTTAAATGATTTTAATTAATGCAAACAAAGCCCTATTATAGGGTACTCACATGGGTCTAGTGCGTTAGTGCACCGCTCTATAGCATGCCTTAATAGCGCCAAGCTGTGGATGAGATCGTGTTCTCCTACTCCATATGACAGACCAGCTGGCTCTTGCGCCTTCCAGTTCCCTCCCCCCAGAACACCCTGAAATGCACTGAATGCTGCACAGTGCATTCCGCAACCCTGCACCAAAGCTTTGCCCAATCAGGGCACAGTGTAAGCTGGCTGTTAAGGAGCGGGGCCAGAAAGCCGACTGCGGCATCCTTAACAACCAATGAGTCATCAGCAGTCAATGGGTTTCCCCGCTGACAGATGAATAATAAAAAAAAAAAGTGCAATTTAAAAAAAAACAAAAAACGTGGGGGCCCTCTCCTAGTCCATACCAGGTCCTTTGGGTTTGGTATGGATTTGGAGGGAAAACCCATGCAAAAATAAAAAAAAAATGGGCTCTGCCCCCCCCCCCCCCCACAAAGCACCTTGTCCTCATGTTGATGGGGACAAGGGCCTCATCCCCACAGCCATGGTTGTGGGGGTCTGCGGGCGGGGGACTTATCGGAATTTGGAAACCCACTTTAACAAAGGGGCACCCAGATCCAGGCCCCCTCCAATGTGAATGAGTATAGGTACATAGTACCCCTACCTATTCACCAAAAAAATGTACAAAAAGCAAAAAAAACCCAGAAGACAAGTTTTTGACAAATCCTTTAGTAAGAAATAGAAAAACCGTGTCCCTCGATGTAAATACATCATCAATCACGCCGTCTACCGACCCGAAAAGAAGAATACAAATTTTAAAAAATGCTCCACCTTCTGGGACGGCCTCCTGCTGAATGCCTCTTCTGCTCTTTGAGAGTTCTTATATAGGTAAGGGACAAGGACACCTGCAACGTCACCTTGTGACCCCACCCCCTTGTGACGTCAGAGACCCAGCATGCACCAGTCCATGATGTCAGAAAGGGGTGACGTATAAGAAATGTCAAAATGCAGAGGGAGGCATTCGGCAGGAGGCTGTCCCAGAAGGCAGAGCATTTTTTCTTTTTTTTTTTTTGAGTCAGCAGGTGGTGTGATTGGTGATGGATCTACATCAAGGGACACTATTTTTTTATTTTTTAATAAAGGATTTGTCAAAAACTTGTCTCTTGTTTTTTATTGCTTTTTGACTCTTTTTGGTGAATGGGAAGGGGTACTATGTACTCATTCACATAGGGGGGCTGGGATCTGGGGGGACCCTTGTTAAAGGGTGCTGCCAGATTCCAATAAGCCCCCTGCCCGCAGACCCCCACAACCACCGGCCAGGGTTGTGGGGACGAGGCCCTTGTCCCCTTCAACATGGGGACAAGGTGCTTTGGGGTGGGGGGTAAGCCCCCACCCCAAAGCACCCACCCCTCCATGTTGAGGGCATGTAAATTTTGTATGGTTCAGGAGGGGGGGTGCTCGCTAGTCGTCCCCCCCTTTCCTGACCTGCCAGGCTATGTGTCCGGATAAGGGTCTGGTATGGATGTTGGGGGGGACCCCAGACCGTTTTAAAAAAAAATTTTGGTGTGGAGTTCCCTTCCAAATCCATACCAGACCCGAATAGCCTGGTATGGACTGGGGCGGAAGACGCAAGCCATTTTTTTTCTTTATTTTTACAATAGCCGGGTGCCGACAATTGTAACCGCAAATCATTTTAAATGAGATTTGACTTGTTTTTATTTCTTTAGAAATGCCGTTTTTGCTGCAGCATGTTTTATGCATGCTACAGATGCGCCACTTTACAGGCACATTAAGGGAACCCCCCCAGGCATTATATTTAAAGGAATTTTTCTTTTTTATTCTTGCACTTTAAGCATAATTAAAAGCACTGCTCCTGAAAAAAAGCATTGTTTTGTAGCCTCCCTGACGGTATTCCCGAGTGAGGCTCGGGGTTAAATTTCAGCATCATTAGTGGTAACCCCGAGCCACACTCAGGATTACATCTCAGGATCCTGGTGCAGGTTACTTACCCTGTCCCCATGATCCTTCGATGTCACCCCGCGTCCTCTGCCCGAAGCCTCTCTGTGCCAGACTCCGTTCCCTGCGAGCGTCGCGACGCACGGGGCAGAGCCTGGCAGCAAATTCAAAAAAATGTAAAAATCATAACACATACAGTACTGTAATCTTACAGATTACAGTGCTGTATGAAATCATTTCAATTCCCTTTTGTCCCCAGTGCTTTGGCCCATGCCCTGCATGCAGCTTTATATGATATATACTGTTTGAAACTTGAGATTGTCCATAGCAGCCAAAAAGTGTCCCTTTACGTCAAAAGTGGCTTTAGACCATCTAGAAAACAGCGATAGTAAATTAGAACACTTGCAGAATTGAGCGATTGAATCATGGGGAAATTTATTTTATTATTGTTATATTATTTTTTTTTTAATTATTTATATTTATTTATTATATTATAATTTATGATTTTGTGTTTCAAACTTCATCATACCCGGGATATCTACTAGACTCTTGGTGGACATATATAAGTGTGTTATTGCTAAGAATTACAGACCTACAATATAAAACGCCAAATTTCTATGCAAAATAGTTGTACCGCTTTGAGACGAAAAAATCTGAAATAATCATACCGCCAGGGAGGTTAAAAACTTTTTTTTGCATTGATAAATGTCCCCCAGGACAGTACCCAGACCCCCATACCCCTTTTTTGCCCAATTACTTGCATATAAACCTTTAAAATGGGCACTTTTGATTTGATTTGACCTGTTTAGCCCCCATAGACTTCAATGGGGTTCGCCGTTCGGGTTAGAACATTTCCCCTGTTTGGGAGTTCTGCTGCAAACCGAACAGGGGGGTGTTCGGCCCATGTATAGTCATAAATAAAAAAATATTGTGTAGGACTTTAAATACCCCTCCAATGGACAAATATATGCATCAACAAATGTTACAAAAATATACAAATCTTTATTTCATCCAATAAAAATCTACATAAAAACATACAAAGATTATTTTTTTAACATTTGTTGATGCATATATTTGTCCATTGGTGAGGTCCTACTCAATATTTTTGTATTCAGTCTTATGACGTTGTGCGATCTTGTACATGTGCAGTGGAGAGCTGGCTGTGATTCATTAGGAAGTTACAGCTCTCTCCTGAATCAAAGATGGTAGTGCCAGGGACCTGCAGTGGTGAGAATTGGCTGCAGAAAACAGCGCTGAATTTCATGGACTGATAAGCACCTGATTTTTAAAAGTCTGCAACTACAGTATATAAAGCTTGTAACTTTTAATAAAAAAAAAATACACAGGTGAAGTTCCTATTTATCAATGTATGCATGTCCTATTGCTGGACGTATGATTCATAAACAAAAACTAATAATAATAACAAAATGTTACAACATTTGTTACAACAATGATAGCTCTCAGTTTATGTTCCCACTTGTGTAACTTTGCTTTATGTCACATATATATTTATCTGTGACTACCCGACAGCAAAGTAATCCTAAACTTGTATCCAGTTGTTAACTATGTGGATGGTCCCTGCAAGCAGATTCTTGCTTAAATGCACTTACCCAAAGGCAGAACCCATAAAACAGTAATAAATGTGGTATTTTTGCTGTAAAAAGTCTTAAAAGCAACAATATTACCGTAACAAAAATAATGGAGGAAAGACATACTAATTTAAGATGGAGGGAACTGTATGCAGGCCCAACATTGATTGCATCATCACTGGGAATGCTATTAATTATTTTATTACTTACTTACAGTATCTCACAAAAGTGAGTACACCCCTCACATTTTTGTAAATATTTTATTATATCTTTTTATGTGACAACGCTGAAGAAAGGACACTTTGCTACAATGTAAAGTAGTGAGTGTACAGCTTGAATAACAGTTTAAATTTACTGACCCCTCAAAATAACTCAACCAGCAGCCATTAATGTCTAAACCGCTGGCAACAAAAGTGAGTACACCCCTAAGTGAAAATGTCCAAATTGGGCCCAAAGTGTCAATATTTTGTGTGGCCACCATTATTTTCCAGCACTGCCTTAACCCTCTTGGGCATGGAGTTCACCAGAGCTTCACAGGTTGCCACTGGAGTCCTCTTCCACTCCTCCATGACGACATCACGGAGCTGGTGGATGTTAGAGACCTTGCGCTCCTCCATCTTCCATTTGAGGATGCCCAACAGATGCTCAATAGGGTTTAGGTCTGGTGACCTGCTTGGCCAGTCCATCACCTTCACCCTCAGCTTCTTTAGCAAGGCAGTGGTCGTCTTGGAGGTGTGTTTGGGGTCGTTATCATGTTGGAATGCTGCCCTGCGGCCCAGTCTCTGAAGGGAGGGGATCATGCTCTGCTTCAGTATGTCACAGTACATGTTGGCATTCATGGTTCCCTCAATAAACTGTAGGTCCCTAGTGCCGGCAGCACTCATGCATCCCCAGACTATGACACTCCCACCACTATGCTTGACTGTAGGCAGGACACTTGTCTTTGTACTTTGTACTCTTGTCCCTGTACTGCCACCACACACGCTTGACACCATCTGAACCAAATAAGTTTATCTTGGTCTCATCAGACCACAGGACATGGTTCCAGTAATCCATCTCCTTAGTCTACTTGTCTTCAGCAAACTGTTTGCGGGCTTTCTTGTGCATCATCTTTAGAAGAGGCTTTCTTCTGGGACGACAGCCATGCAGAACAATTTGATGCAGTGTGCGGCGTATGGTCTGAGCACTGACAGGCTGACCCCCCACCCCTTCAACCTCTGCAGTAATGCTGGCAGCACTCATACGTCTACTTCCCAAAGATAACCTCTGGATATAACGCTGAGCACGTACACTCAACTTCTTTGGTCAACCATGGCGAGGCCTGTTCTGAGTGGAACCTGTCCTGTTCAACCACTGTATGGTCTTGGCCACCGTGCTGCAGCTCAGTTTCAGGGTCTTGACAAACTTCTTATAGCCTAGGCCATCTTTATGTAGAGCAACAAGTCTTTTTTTCAGATCCTCAGAGAGTTCTTTGCCGTGAGGTGCCATGTGGAATTTCCAGTGACCAGTATGAGAGAGTGAGAGCGATAACATCAAATTTAACACCTGCTTCCTATTCACACCTGAGACCTTGTAACACTAACGAGTCACATGACCCCGGGGAGGGAAAATGGATCATTGGGCCTAATTTGGACATTTTCACTTAGGGGTGTACTCACTTTTGTTGCCAGCGGTTAAGACATTAATGGCTGTGTGTTGAGTTATTTTGAGGGGACAGCAAATTTACACTGTTATTCAAGCTGTATACTTACTACTTAACATAGTAGCAAAGTGTCATTTCTTCAGTGTTGTCACATAAGAAGGTATAATAAAATATTTACAAAAATGTGAGTGGTGTACTCACTTTTGTGAGATACTGTATATAACGCTGACAATTTACACAGCACTTTCACATATATATTGTACATTCGCATCAGTGCCTGTCCTCAAGGAGCTTACCATCTAAAGCCCCTAATTCACATTCATTCATACACATACTAGAGTCAATTAACCTACGTGCATGTCTTTGGAGTGTGGAAGGAAATTTGAATGCCCACGCAGGCACAGGGAAAACATGCATACTTCAAACAGATAGTGTCAGTGTTGGAATTCAAACTGATGACCTAGTGCTGTCAGGAGGAAGTTATAACCACTTAGCCACTGTGCTGCCCAATTAACATCAAATACTGTCACTGTGTAAGCAAGGGGTAATTCACATGAAGGTTTTGATACATGATCTATGCACAGTTTTATCAGATTGTCTTAAAAAAAATAAGGTTTTCTAATTTGTTTCGATGGGCTATAGCAAACTAGGCTCAACTCACAAAGCAAAGTCAAGGATCCTTTTTTTTTAAGGACAGTTATTTTCTGCTCGTTCCAATGAGATTTGAAAAATGAATGACACAAATTTAATATCCTTATCCTTGTGGTAAACCTGTGTAAATTGATCAGTCCATTATGAAACCTGGGGTAAAAGAGAAGTGTCCATGTTTCACATGGCAACAATATTTTAAAAGCTCCAGATTAACTCCTTCAGATCTGTGCTATAGCCGAATGACGGCTACATGCGGATCTACTTTGCCGGGAGGCCGTCAATAGACATCCTCCCCTTTGCACGCTCCCCGCGCGCCCCCTGCAGGGTGCTCACGGCGTGCGCTGTGATCACCGAATCTATGAGACTTGGGTGATCACAGATCGGAGTAAGGGACTGATCCTGGCCCCTTACCACGTGATCAGCTGTTAGCCAATGACAGATTATCATGTGATGTAAACAGAAGATCGATAATCACTTTTGAGGAGAAAAAAAAGCGGATCACCAGCTTCAGTGCAAGGGACATGGGTCCCGAAGAGGAAGAGGTGAAGCCGCCTCATCTGTGTCCACCAATACTGCCTTCCAGTGCCCACACAGTGCCACGAATCAGTACATAAGTGCCAGCAATCAGTGCCACCTATCAATGCCCATGAGTGCCACCTACCAATGCCCACCAGTGGTGCCAATCAGTGCTTTATTAGTGCCACCCAGCAGTGCTGCCCATCAGTGTCACCTACCAGTGGCAATCAGTGTCCATCACTGCCACCCATCAGTGCCCATCACTGCCACCTATCAGCGCCCATCAGTGCCAGCTATCAGTGCCACCTATCAGTGCCACCCATCAGTGCCACCCATCAATGCCATCTCTCAGTGCCCACCAATGCCACCTATCAGTGCCCACCAGTGCCACCTCATCAGTGCCTACTAGTGCCCATTAGTGTGGCCTTATCAGTGCCCATCAATGCAGCCTATCGGTGCCCATCAGTGCAGCCTCATCAGCGTACATCAATCAAGGAGAAAATGTACCTGTTTGCAAAATTTATTAACAAAATATAAAACGGTTTTGTATTTTTTTTTTTTTAATTCTATCTTTTTTTATTTTTTTAACAAAAAATAAAAAACCCAGAGGTGATCAAATACCACCAAAAGAAAGCTCTTTTTGTGGGAAAAAAATGCTAAAAATTTAATTTGGGTACAGTGTTGTATAACCGCGCAATTGTCGTTAAAAAGTGAAAGCGCTAAAAGCTGAAAATTGGTCTGGGCAGGAGGGGAGGTTTAGGTGCCCAGTAAGCAAGTGGTTAAGTCTAGAAGGAATTATTGTAATCGGTGGATGTTTTTAACATGAAAGAAAAAAATCTGAAATATTCTATAAAAAATTTGTATGGGAGCACATAATTCATTTTGTCAATTGCTTTGTCATTTCCTACTCTAAAAAAAAAAAAAAATTAAATCTATTATTTTATTGGTTGTTATAGGTACCACTTACCTTCACTTCCCTTTCATGAGACCTATGGCTCAATTCACAAAGCTAAAACATCACAATAAGAAATGTTATTATAAAAAACGTCGGTTGAGTACAATGGGATCTGCAAAATTACAGTCACATGAAAATAAAAAGTGATAACCTTGTGTAAAGCTTCCTGAATTCAGCTTCTACTGTGAAAATTTATATGGTATAAAAAGCTGTTAGACCAATACAGAAAATATTCCAGTTCCCTTTTGAAATACCGTAGCCTCTTCCCCTCGGATGATACCTCGGTGTCACAAGCCTTCTAGAACACTACATGCACTTAAATGTCAGTTTTGGAAGCGTTTTGTAGTTCGATAGTCCCCTGAATGTTTATTAGTCAATTATATCCCCCTATTTATCCCAAACCCATTTACTCAAGCCATTTTATAAATAGATTTTATCCACGTATTGCACTTTCATATCGGAGCATGAGGACATTATCATCAAAACGGCTTCTTTGCTTGCAAAGACTAATTTAACAGGCATCTTTTAATTTGCTTCACTGCTTTGTGGTCTCTGACACTGTACATTATACATCACATGAGGGGAGTTAGGATAGATTTATCCATCGCTTCGGGATAATAGGGAGAGAACATAAAACTTATGCTGTTGCTTGAGTCTGTATTAGGAGTCATATTTTTGTCTGTTATTATCTTATGGTAGACATTTAATGGATAGTTGTCAGAGAAACTTTTACATTGCACTGGGGATGACTTTCCTATCCTCAAGCACTTGTTACTTTAAGAGTAACTTTTTGTTGTAGATATCCAGATTATTATTAGCTGGCCTTTGAAGTGTATATAAACCCCAAATTCCTATTTTTTTATTTTTTATCCAGTTTTGAAGTAGGTTTGGAGAAAGGTTAGAATTCTTCCCAGGTTCCTAGGTGCCCATTGGGGAGATTTACTTTCTCTATTTTTCTTGGTGACCACCATTACTGGGAGTATACCAGAGCAGGGAATCAGGGCAGGGACAAGGGGTGGGCAGGAGGGGCGTCTGCCTTGGGCACTGTGGTATCATGTGAGGTAAGGGGGGGGGGTGTTCTAAAAGGAGATTGGGGGGGTAGGAGATTTGTGTTGAAAGGAAGAAATTGGGGGTTTGCAGGAGATGCGTATTTAGGGTTGCCACCTGTTCAGGATTCACCCAGACAGTTCGGGTTTGGAATCATGTGTCCGGGTTTCAAACTACCTGAAACCCGGACACATTATTCAGATTGGACTGTGGCCTCCCAGCAGGGTTGCTGGCTGCAGTTGTCTAAACTGAGACTCTCTATTACACTCTCTTTCACACTGCCCAAAGCCAGCACTAACAATCCCCCCACATACAGATGGGAGAGGAGAGAGGGCTTAATCTGCTCCTCTTCCTCCAGCCCCTACCCCTCTGTGTCTGCCTACACTCCAAACCCCGGTGCTGTGCCTCTGAAAAGGAAAGTGGGGGTGGGAAATTTGAAGTCCAGCAGCCTCAGACACAGCTGGATGAGAGGTGCTGACTGCCAAGTGGTGAGTGAGCTCACCATACACCCCAGTCTGTGACTGAAGTCTCCCCCTTCTCTCTCCTGCCTCTGAATGAGTACACTTAGGTAAATTAGGGTTCTCAGAGCACTCCTTATATCACAGTTCCCCTTTACACCAGAGGCCACAGTGTTCCCCCTTACATCAGAGTCCTCACTGTGCATCAGAGTACTCAGTGTCCCCCCTTAAATCAGGGTTCCCAGAGCATCCCTTATTTTAGAGTCCCCAGAGTTCTCCCTTACATCAGTTCTTTCCTTACAGTGTAAGGAAACTCTGTGGATTTAGATGTAAAAGGGGAACTCTGTGGATACAGATGTAAAAGGGGAACTCTGTGGATACAGATGTAAAAGGGGAACTCTGTGGATACAGATGTAAAGGGGGAACTGTGTGGACTCTGTTATAGATGGGGAATCTTATGATTAACTTCATATGATTAGAAATGTCATTTAATTTCAAAATATATGTATAGTTTATACTTAAAAAAACAAAATTGCTGTGCGCTGCTAAAGTGTTCGGGTTTGACTTGAAGAAAAGGTGGCAACCCTATGCATATTGTACTGGGAGGAGGAATTTGGGGGGTGCTAAGAGTGGTGATTTAGACGAATTTGTGTTGGGAGGAGGATAGGAGAAGAAGATTTGTGCTAGATGGGGGGATTTTGGGGCAATTTGTGCTGGGAGGAGAGGATTTGAAGTGGGGGGGGGGGAGACATGTACTAGGAGGGGACATTTTAGGGGTAGAGGATTTGTGCTAGGAGGGGTGATTTTTTTTTTAAAGGAGATGGGGCAAATATTTTGCTGAGATGGTGGTTTTCAGCAGGGGGGCAGATTTGTACTGGGATGGGGAGGAAGTTATGTTTAGGAAGT
>JBBGZY010001956.1:1117500-1118969 GCA_037952925.1 Lithobates clamitans | reverse complement strand
GTCAGTTGGCATTGAGAAATCTTTGTTTTATTGGCCGCTCGTTCCTGATTTTCAGGTCGTTCTTCACAGGCCTTGCTGTTCTTCAGTGCGTTCTGTTTAGTGCGTTCTGACCAGCCGACCGTTTTGAAGCCATGTTACCTGTACGTACTCGTCGTAGAGCTCGTGCATTGTATGTGCTTGGTGCTGTAGTTTATTCTTCAGCCCAAGACCAGTCCATGAACAGGGCGAGGAGGAGTTCATGGACCAAGAATTGGTTGCTTCAGCGTGACCAGTTCTGTCACATGCCTTTGCTCCGTGAGATCCGTGAGAATAATCCTGAGGATTTCAGGAACTTTCTCCGGATGACGGACCCCGTTTTTGATCGTTTGGTGGCTTTGCTGACCCCCTATATCAGCAGGCAGGATACCTGCATGAGGCAAGCCATCACTCCGGAGCAGAGGCTGGTCGCTACCTTGCGGTATTTGGCCACAGGGAGAAGCCTGCAGGACCTTAAGTTCTCGACAGGCATCTCCCCCCAGGCTCTGGGGATCATTATCCCAGAGACCTGTTCTGCCATCATACAGGTCCTGCAGAAGGACTATATTAAGGTAAGCTATTTTTAGTTTATTAGCATCACATGTTCTTTTATGTAATCTTTGATAAAGTAATGTATTTCTTGCTTCAAACACTACTTCCCATCATTGCAATATAGTGTGAATGTCCCCTTTTTATCCTCACACATGCTGGGATTTTTTCCTGTTATTTTTTGTCATGCATGTATAGTTTCCTTCAATAACCTTCCCAGCATGAAGTGATGGGAACATATCCACCTAGTCTACTCATTTTGAATGTATTTTGTTGGAGTGTATTTAGTGTGCTTAGAATTAGCAATTAGCTAGATTTCACAACCCCCCCCCCCCACCTGAACTCACTCCAAATAGTGTGCTGCTAATTAGCAATTAGCTAGATTTCACAACCCCCCCCCCCCACCTGAACTCACTCCAAATAGTGTGCTGCTAATTAGCAATTAGCTAGATTTCACAACCCCCCCCCCCCACCTGAACTCACTCCAAATAGTGTGCTGCTAATTAGCAATTAGCTAGATTTCACAACCCCCCCACCCCCACCTGAACTCACTCCAAATAGTGTGCTGCTAATTAGCAATTAGCTAGATTTCACAACCCCCCCCCCCCCCACCTGAACTCACTCCAAATAGTGTGCTGCTAATTAGCAATTAGCTAGATTTCACAACCCCCCCCCCCCACCTGAACTCACTCCAAATAGTGTGCTGCTAATTAGCAATTAGCTAGATTTCACAACCCCCCCACCCCCACCCTCGTTAAAATTTGCTTGAATGTTCTGTGGTGTTGATTTGTCTAAAGCAAATCTATGTTGCACTTTGCAAAATGCATGTGCACTCTACAAGTGCATTTGTTCCAGTGCTTTAGTAAATGAGCAGAAGCTCTGCTGATTTCCATCATCAAATCATA